>PVJC01011366.1:0-41719 GCA_004026665.1 Murina feae | reverse complement strand
CCAAGCAGGCCGCCAACTCTTTCCCACTCACCCGTCCCCTGCTGCCTTCCTTTCCCACTTCCCAGTGCCGCCAAGGGGTCTGGGGAGCTGCCAAGCAGGACCCCGGCCCCTGCACCCTTGCTTTCCCGCTCCCCGGTGTCCCGCAAAGGGCCTGGGAAGCCCACCAAGCAGGCCACTGACCCCCCGCTGCCTCTTTCCCACTCCCTGTCCCATCACCTTGCTTTCCCACTTCCTGGTGCCCTGCAAGGGGCCTGGGAAGCCCACCAAGCAGACCACTGACCCCCTGCTGCCTCTTTCCCGCTCCCCGATGCCCCACAAAGGGCCTGGAAAGCCCACCAAGCAGGCCGCCGACCCCCTGCCACCTCTTACCCGCTCCCTGGCCCGCCACCTTGCTTTCCCACTTCCTGGTGCCCTGGTGCCCTGGTGCCACTTCCAACTGCCAGCATAGGCAGGCAGTTGCAACAGAACCCTTTGGTTTGTTCTAGTTCCGTGGCTGTTGGCCTCCATCTTGGCTGGGTTAATTTGCATACAGCCGCTCTGATTGGCTGGTGGTAACAGTCACATTTGCATGTTTCGCTTTTATTATAGAAGATTATGTCCCCCCCCCCCCGCCACCCCAATGCATGTTGAAGTCCTAACCCCCTAGTACCTCTGAATATGACCTTATTTGGAAACTAGAGGCCTGATGCATGAAATTTATGCAAGGGGCCCAGCTCTCATAATCCTGGCTTCATCCAGAAGGTCATCCAGAAGAACGTCTGGAAGGTAATTCAGCTGTCTGGTCTAATTAGCATATTATGCTTTTATTATTATAGATAGAGTCATTGCAGATAGAGTTAATTAAGATGGTGTTATACTGGAGTAAGTGGGCCTTTAATCCAATATGACTGATCTTCATATTAAAAGGGGAAATTTGAGCACAGAGACAGACACATATAGGAGGAAGATGATGTGAGGACACAGGGAGAACTGCATGTGAATTATGCTGTCACAAGGAACATCTGGGGCTACCAGAAGCTGGAAGAGGCAGGGCAAGATCCTTCCTCTACAGGTTTCAGAGGGAGCCAACACCTTGATTTCAGACTCAACCCGCCAGAACTGGGTGACAATAGATTTCCATTGTTCTGAGCCCCCCAGTTTTTGGTACCTTATTATGGTAGCCCTTGGAAATTAATACAGATGCTTTTAGTTTGTAATTTTTTAACATCAGCTATTCTCCACTTCGTTCTCTTGAATTCTCTGTCTGCCTTCTTGGGTGTGAAATGAAGGTTCCATAAGGCTGGGGTGTAGCCCCTGGGAATGGTCTTGTGGCTAGGGTGGGGTACAATGTTTAGAATTCAGGAAATCTTCATGCCTGTGGGGAATGTGACAGTGCCCCATGAAGTCAAAGAGAAGCCTTAATGTAGAAAAAGCAGGCCAATTATCCCCTTTTCACTCTCTTGTGAATCTGACCAGACATTTTCAGTAGCCAAGCATCTATTCATGATAGTCAATTCTGTAAATGTGAAGTTTGGGACTGTAGGAAGAAGAGGGGTCATTTATATCGGTGTCTACATGTATCACACAGAGGAGAGAAGCAGGACTCTGGAGCCAAAGGGCTTCTGTGTGGTTTTAGTTAAGTTGCACCATAATCACCTGCAGGGCTTGTTGAAATTCATCGCTGGCCCCATCCATGGCGTGTCTGATTCAGCAGGTCTGGGATGGGGCATAAGAAATGCTAATTTCTAACACGTTCCCTGGTGATGTCCATGCTGCTGGTCCGGGAACTGCTAAGCTAGTTTCTCGAAGTCTCTGCTTTCCTATTTGTCAAATGGGTTCATGATGTTCCTAAATTCCAATCCTCTTGTGCGGATTAAGTGAGGTGACAGATGTGAGGTGTTTAGCCCATTGCTATGTGTAGAGCTCAGAAAATTTTAAAGAGCATTCACTGTTTTTAATGCAAATCAAAGCCCTCTTCTGTGGTTGGCTTGCTAAATCATCCTAAGCTGTTTCAGAGTCAGGAAACGCTCAAAGGTAATTCTGGGTGGGATGCAGAGAACTGCCACCTCCTGTTGGAGTTTTCAGAGGAGTAAATTATCCTCCTGAAACTAAGGGGCCCTGATAGGTATGCTGAGGCTGCATCTCCTAAATGTGCCAGCAGTTGGGCCCTAGATGAGGCCATCAGTAGAGGTGGGATTAGAAGGAGAGGAGAGGGGTAGAGTCTCACCCGCAGGCACATCAAGCAGAGAGCCCTGGTTGTCATCCTTAGGAGTCTGTGGGCATCACATTGCCCAGGCCTGCAGCTGGCAGCCTCTGCTACTCTGCGAGGGCACTGCCTGTCCGTTCAGAAAACATTCCACTGTTGGTGCCCTTTCCCACACTCCCAGCTAAAGACAGCAATTGTCTGGGTGTTCAAGTATTAAGTGTTGGGGCCTTTCAGAAGCCACTGTATATGTTTGCCCCATGTCTCCTCCAGTCTGGGCTGAGCACAGAAAAACAGACTGTTCTTGGGTTGGCCATCCTAACTCAATATGACATCCTGGCACTGAGTCTTCTCATTAGCTTGGTTCTTGGGATTCCAGCTTTGGAAGCAAGGCAGTTTATGTCAATAAAAAATGCTTTGTCTCTGGGATTCTGGCCCCACCAGAGGACTGGGGGTTCTGGTTGGGAGCTGCTGGCTTGTTGCTAAGGTGCTTGGAGCTTAACCAAGTTCACATTTTCCAGGAAGGTGGAGAATAGTTAATGGTTACAAAGCTCTGGAAATGTATATGCCGGATTCATTCCAACACCACTTAAACACACTTGATTACCAAGAGGGGGAGATTGCTGGTTTTGTTTGTTTTTTGTGGAGGTTGAACTTTGAGGGTAAAATTGGAGTCCTTTTTTTCATATGTGTATCGGTGAAAGCTCCCCCTTCAATGTAGTGAGCTCTTCTTGAGCACCTACTATGTGCTAAGTAGCAATGTGAGGTACAGTAAGAAAAAGCACTCTTCCAGTTTATTTGGAGATAGATGCATCAGGTGAAGAGATTGTGGTGTAAAGATACAGAGAAAAGCAGCTGACATTGGAGAGAGAAGAAGTAAAGACATCTCACTTTCTGTTTTAATGTTTTAAAATAATTTTTTTGCCCCAAACATAAATCTTTCCCCTGAATATATCTGCCTCTCCTGCTATAGGGACTACTAGCATCTCTTTGAAGCCAAATTGTCTTTAAGTTATCTGCCCTCTCCACACTGCCCCCTCCACCCCCACCCCCAAATTCTAGTGTGGCTGCACATGTAGACTCACCATATAAGTTAATGAGCGGACTCACTTGTTTTCTTGCCTGCTTATTTGTGGGTTTTTCCTATCCTGTATTTTCTCTTGGACAGGTTTCAGCTGAATATTTGTTGACTGTCTTTCCCACTAGTGTATATAATTCCAGCGGGTAGGAACCTTCTCAGACTAGTCTGTCCTGCAGCCAATTGAAAAGGCCAAAGTGAAATCATGGGCAATTATAAACCATATTAATCCAAGTATACCAGGTCTTAGGCAAATACTTTGAAGCTAAACATTTTATTTATTACAAATAAAAGCAAGGTCGCTTTTATAGTTCCACTCTGTGTGAAGTCCACTCATAACTAACCACCCCTCTCTCTTATTTTATGGGATAATGCTGGCTAGAAATAATTTTTCAAAAAACGAACAAGCAGGCTTAACAAAGCTAAACATAGTCTTTGCCATAAAATCCAACAATCATGCTCCTAGGTATTTACTTAAGTGAGTTGAAAACTTACATCCATATAAAAACCTGCACACAAATGTTTATAACAGCTTTGTTAATTATTGACAAAAATTGGAATCAACTGAGATGTCCTTTAGTAGGTGAATGGATAAACAAACAGTGGTATTCAATACCATGGGAAGTTCTTCAGGGTTAAAAGAAATGCACCATCAAACCACAAAAAAATATGGAGGAACCTTAAACGCATATTACTAAGTGAAAGAAGCTAGTATGAAAAATTTACCCATATATAGAAAAGACAAAACTGTAGAGATGGTAAACAAAAACTCAATAACCGGTGACTGCCAGGAATTACGAGGAGGGAGGGATGAAAAGGACAAGCAAGGGAGAGTTTTAGAACAGTGAAACTATTCTATATGATACTATAATAGTGGACACATGACATTATGCATCTGTCAAAACCCATAGAACTGTACAACACAAAGGGTGAACCTGTTGTAAAATGTGGACTTTAATTAACAATCATGCATCAATATTGTATGACCAATTGTAACAAATGTACCATACAAAGGCAAGATGTTAATAACAGGGAAAACTGTATGTGGTGGGGGAGGGGAGGGAGTGTATGGGAGCTGTGCACTTTCTGTTCAATTTTTCTATAAACCTGAAGTTGCTTTAAGAATTAAAACCTATTAATTAAAAAAACCTTGCTCAGTCAAATTTATCAAATAATCTATGCTTTACTCATTTTTTAATTTTCAACAAACACTTATTGAGCTCATAGCATGTATGTGTCAGTCATGTTGATCATCACACTGGTCATACATGTGAGGTCAACTAGTGACACTTGTTAGAGAGGGAGCTCCAATGATGTTATTTAAAAAAACTCAGGCCTGGTGGGTGTGGCTCAGTGGTTGGGCATCAACCTGTGACCCAGGAGATCAAGGTTCAATTCCAGGTCAGGGCACATGCTAGGTTGTGGGATTGATCCCCAGTAGAGGGCATGCAGGAGGCAGCAAATCAATGTTTCTTTCTCATCATTGATGTGGCTATATCTCTACTTCTCTCCTTTCCTCTCTCTCTAAAATAGCAATAAAAAAAGAAAAAAAAGAAACTCAGGTCTTTAAGACTAGAACAGCTAATGGCAATTGCCAAAGGAACACTAAAGGGTGTTATGAAAGAGGTCCCAAATATTGAGGCTGAAATCAAAGGCCATGAGTCCAATGGATAATAATATTCAGAATTCAGGAACTTTTGCTGTGAAAGTGTAAATGAAAAACCCCTCTACTAATGTTAAGTCTCATTAATTATTATTATTACTACTACTACAGTAATAATTATATCCAGGAAGTTATTGGGGCAGAACTCAGGCTTAAGAAAGAATGCATTCATTCATTATCCTATCTAATAAAAGGGTGATATGCAAATTAGCTATCACTCTGTGATAAAGATGGTGGTGCCCACAGCCAATAAGGAGGGAATATGCAAATTGATGCAACAAGACAAGAGGTGGAAGGTGGCTCTGGCTGGAGTGAAGGCAGAAAGGTGGCTCTGGGCTGGAGCAAAGGTGGTGCTGGCAGCAAGGGGAAGGAAGGCCTATTCTTGCACAAATCTTTGTGCATCGGGCCTCTAGTTCTAATAAAAGTAAAATAACTTAAGTACCTTTCCCCTATCCCCCAGGTAGAAGAGAATGTCAACATTAGTCATTAGTGGGGCTATCCCTGTCCCTTCTATTGTATTATACAAGATTAGAGGCCCAGTGCACAAAAATTTTGTGCACTCAGAGGGGTCCCTCAGCCCAGCCTGTGCTCTCTTGCAGTCTGGAAACCCTCGGGGGATGTCCACCTGCTGACTTAGGCCTGACCTAAGATGGCAGTCAGACATCCCTCTGGCTGCCTGGGAGCCCTCGGGGGATGTCCACTTGCCAGTGGGGAGCAGGCCTAAGCTGCAGTCGGACATCCTTATCGCTGCTGAGAAGGCAGGAGAGGCTCCTACCACCACCACTAATACTGGCTTGTGGCTGAGTGGAGCTCCCCCTGTGGGAGCACACTGACCACCAGAGGCAGCTCCTGCATTGAATGTCTGCCCCCTGTTGGTCAGTATGTGTCATAGTGACCAGTCATACCCAGTTGTTCTGCTATTAGGGTCAATTTGCATATTACCCTTTTATTATAAAGGATACAGACCCGGTGCATAGGTGGGGGCTGGCTGGTTTGCCCTGAAGGGTGTTCCAGATCAGGGTGGGAGTCCCACTGGGGTTCCTGGCCAGCCTGGGTGAGGGGCTGAGGGCCGTTTTCAGGCTGGCTAAGCCCCCCAGCAGGGACCCTCGCCCCATAAGGGTGTGGCCATCCTGCGTGAGGGACTGATGGCTGTTTGCAGCCTGGCCACAGCCACCCGAGCTCCCAGCGAGGCTGGCTGGAAGCAGATATCTGGAGTTTATTTATCTTCTGTAATTGAAACTTCGTTGCTTTGAGTGGAGGCCACAGCCTGCCTAGGCAGGCAGCTTCCTCCATCGCCAGAGCAACAAAGCCTCCTGTTTGCTCTAGCTCTGTGGCTGCCGGACACCATCTTGGTTGGGTTTATTTGCATATAGTCGCTCTGATTAGCTGGAGGGCATGGCTTGGGATGTAGCAGAGTGACACAATTAACACATTACTCTTTTATTAGATTAGATTTCTGGCTCTGGGAAAATGAGAGAGGACCATAAGTTACTGGGCTGTAACTCATGGTAGCTCCATTGCTATATCACTCCTTTTGCTTCCCTATGCTGGTGTCAGTTCTGTGATCTTCTGCTATCTGCTCAAGACTGCTTCTTAGAAGGGACTTCTGGCTGTCCTGGCTTTGCTCTGCATTGCAAACCTTAAGCCTTCTGACCACAGCTCAAGGCCAGTCTCTAGAGGCATCTTGGGAATCACTTCCCATCCAAGCCTCTCTGGGACACTATATGGGAGCAGGGTATATGTCCCTGCCTCTCAGATACCCCCCACCCCAATGCCCATTTTTCTCTCCCTCCAGGAATACTTGCCTTTTCTTTAAGAGTCTGCCATGAGCATTTGAGATCTTGCTCCCCAACATATGCTGTTAACTAGGCTCAAATAAACTTATAAAAATAAAAAAAAATAGTCTACCAACATCTCGTATCAACCTCATCTATATCTTAAAACCCCAGCTGGGTTTTAGAAAACAAAGGTCCCTGAACTCTCGCTTGATGCAAGAGAAAGTCAGATTTCCTGAGTAAAAGGATAAGGGTGAGTGGGTGGGTGCGGGGCAGCAATAAGAAAAAAAATGCTTTTCTTTCTTGAAGAGCTTCCATCAGACGTTTCCCCATGGGGCTATCCTGCCACACTATAATTGCTGGTGGTAAGGAATTTAGCCATCTATTTGAAAACCAAAACCACTTTTCATGAACCAAATATCAATTTGTGTCAGACCTCGGGGTCTGGGCCCTGGGCCTTCAGAAGATGCCTTACCACATCAGACATCTACTGACAGTGGCATCTCATCGAGCTAGGAAAATTCCAAAGTCTGCACAAAAGGTTATCAGCTTATATGGTCAAAATTCCCCATGGTTCTGCATCAGGAAAGTAATCCTTTGCAGAATTTTCACTTAGTCCATCACAGAGATCTTATCTTCTAGTATTTGGATATACCATTCTTTCTTTAGACAAACACCAGTTCATTTAGATATTTAAAATACTTAGCTGTAAACACACCAGGCACCCTCAGTGTCCTGTGATGCTCTTGCTGAGAGATCTGAGGGGATCTAGTCTCCTGAGGGACAGCTAGTCTCCACCTCACAACCAGGGGTATATGCTCCTGGAGTGCAATGACCAGAGGAGTCAAAGGCACCCCTTTAATTGTTCTCTCCCTTCTTCCCTCTCTCTCTGTCTCCATCTCCCCTCTCCCAAGTGCATTTAGTTGGCTTAGAGTATGAAGGGCTCCAGTGTGCTATGAAAATTCTAATAGCTGCTTGCTCTGTGCCAGATCCTGGTGCATCAAACAAGCCACACTGTCTGTCTGTTTCCTGATCTCTCTAAGTGTACTTCTTTGTAGGCTGCCATCTTGGATTGTCCCTTGGTGGCTCTTGCAGATTTTAAAAAATTATTATTTATTTATTTTAAATAGATTTTTAAAGAGAGAGAAGAGGAAGAAAGAGGGAGGAGGGAGGGAAGGAGAGAAAGAGAGAGAAAGAAAGAAATATCAACGTGAGAGTGAAGCATCCATCAGCTGCCTCCTGCACGACCCCTACTGGGGATCGAGCCCATAACCCAGGCCAATGCCCTGACCAGGAATCGAATCGGCAACCTTTTGGTGCATGGGACAATGACCAACCAACTGAGCAACACTGGCCAGGGATGTTTTTTGATTCCTAAACTTGACTCTCTATCTTTCATTCAATTAGATTGGGTTTCATGATCAGTTATGCCTTTAGGTAGCCTGACTTTGGCCCAGACCCTATTTGGGGCCAGGCTATTTTCAGGATGGTGATGATTACTGGAAGGGTCCCAGCTCTGCATTGATATATAATAGGAGGTCTGTCTGTCCCAGTCTCCTGGGCCTCTTCTCACCAGTCCTTTCAGAGACTGAAACTCTTCCATTTATTTCCGACAAGTTCCGGCCTCAGGATGAGCCCTTCTCTGCTGAGCACAATTTCTGAGATCCTTCCTAAGTGATCTTCCTGGAACTATAAGTAGTTCACTGAATGGTCTGATGCTTATTGCTTCTTCTAAGCTGGGCCCAGTCGGGAAAAAAGACTTTGCATCAAGACAGACAGAGTTAGATTATTGGCTCTGTCTCCAACTGTCTGAGTCAGCATCTCTTAAGACTCACTGTAAAAAAGGAATCGCTTACCTACTTTGTAGCTCTGAAGTTGCATTATCTTTCGTGGAGGTTATTGTGAGGAACAGTTATACACAGATGTGTTGCAATGCTGGTAGGGTTGGGCTGGGTGCATTGTAGGACAGCTTCTACTCAGAATGCTTGAATCAGTTTTTCCTCTTCCTTTGAAGGGCTAGTCTGTTTTGTTTGTAAATATATTGTTATTGATTTCAGAGAGGAAAGGTAAAGAGAAACATCAATGATGAGAGGGAATCATTGATCAGCAGCCTCCTGCATGCGCCCTTCTGGGGACCGAGCCCACAACCTGAGCATATGCCCTTGACCGGAATCGAACCTGGGACACCTCAGTCCACAGGCCAATGCTCCATCTACTGAGCCAAACCAGCTGGGGCAGTCCTGTTTTGCTTTAGACTGAGGTAAGGCGCACACCTGGGCTGAGGGTCCCACTCTGACACCCACACGAGAATTGGGTGTCTAGTCTCTCTCAGCTGTAGTTTTCTCACTTATAACGTGAGGATAATAGTATCTACCCTTTCAGATGATTGGGAGAATAAGTGAAGAATGTAAGGTGGTCAGTGCAGTGCCTGGCTCAAATTTCATCGCTTGATATTGAGTCTACACTTCTGTCCTCAGGTCATAAATCCTTCGTGGGCAGGCACACGTCAGAGTCACACCCAGCCCAGTGCTGGCGTGAGAGGCTTCAGCAACTAGTGATGGAAAAAACAAATACTTCTTTCCCTGGTTCTCAGGAGACCTGGTTGGAAGGCTGTAATATTAGGGTTCCATAGAAATTTAAAAGATAAACAAGCCCAGAACAGGTTCCTACGGCATTAAGTAGGGCAACTTTCAAATGGGTCGTGATAGAAAAAACAAAAATCGTCACTGTGTTATATAAAGGCAGTCTCATAGGACTTGGCTCACATGAGAAAAAGTGCTGGAAAATTGTACCAGGGGTTTCAACCTGAAGGCTAATACATTTGTAGTAGAAATATTAAACATGATTTGCTAAACTTTTTTTTTTCTTAACGAGACAGAGAGGGAGAGAGGGAGAGAGGGAGAGAGAGAGAGAGAGAGAGAGAGAGAGAGAGAGAGAGAGAGAGAGAAGAGTTTTAAATAAAAACACTGTGCTCAGAGCATCCCTGTAAATGTCTCTCTCTGGGACTCAGTTTCTCTTTTCCAATGATTGAGAGCCGGATTAGGTCCTTGGGTTTCACAGACTTTGATAAGACATTTGGATTTCTCCCTAAATACAGGGAGAAGCCACTGGTGTTTTAAGGAGGAGTAGGCCATGGTCTGATTTATGTTTTTTAAAGCCCAGACATTTTCTCACTCCCCCCCTGCTACCCTCGGGCCGTTCTCTCCTGTCCATTTCTCTTTTTACAGAAGCACTCCAGCCCCAGCCCACAGCAACTGTTCCTTCCTCTGAGCTCACCGCATTTGCCGGGCCCTTCATCACGCTCTGCCCCATGACATGGCATGCTATTATTATCTGCTGCACATGCTAGTCAATTAATGAATTAATTCAACAGGCATGTATTGAATAGCTGCCACTGTCAGGCTCCGTGCTAAGTGCTAGGAACACGGAGGTAATTAGGACAAGTTCTCTGTTTCCAAGTAGCCTGGAGTTTGGGGGTGGGGTAGGGACAGCTATATAAACAAATCCCTGCAGGCCTGTGATAAGCCCAGCGATAAGCATGGCAAAGTTTTATAGGACTCAAGATAAGGGGTCCCTAACCAGTGGGGGAGGGGAGTCTGTGCAGGATGGGGAGGGTTAGGAGGCACTTCCGGGGTTGATTCTTCAAGGCTAACTGAGAGTGAGGGAGAAGGAATGGGGTGCAGAGCAGTCAGGGTCAACAAAGGCATGGAGGCAGAAAATGGCGAGTCACGGCAAGCAGCTCACACTTGATTGAAGCATTTAGTGGAAGGCTGAGCAGAGTGGGAGATGAGGCTGGAAAAACAGATAGAGCAAAACACAACACAAAGTGGCAGCATAACACCCAGGACGCCTGTCTTCTGCTGCCAGGAATTCTTGGAGCTGAAAAGCCTCAGGGCTCTAGGAGGCTAGAGGTGGTCTCTGCTTGTTTCTTCACTGGAATGCCACACGGGGGATATCACAGTGAGCAAAACTCACCAGGTCCTAGGCCTCAAGGAGCCTGTGGGAGACTGGCTGGCAGCCAGGTCAGTAATACAGTGTGATAAGGAGTCGATGTTGCAGGAGCCCCTAGGAAAGAGCCCTGACCCAGCCTCAGAGCCCAGGAAAGGCTTGCTGGAGGAGGTGCCTTTGGTCAGCTCTCCTGACAGCTGGGCTTCATGGGGTTGAAGAGGTACAGAGTGAGATAGCTGTGTATAGAGAGAGATCATCCTGGCTCACCTAGCCCCTGAATACCCCAGCCTTCCAGGCCCAAGAAATCCAGCTTTAGGCCCGAACTGGAGCGAGGGCATGGCACGTAGGCTGAAGAAAGTCCTGCAGAGAAATGCTGGCTGTTCTGTGGTCGTTCCAGCCACCTCCTGAAACATGGGCCTGTTTTGCAAGCACAGAAAACTAGGCCAAATATGTGAGGTTTGGCCCTGGCTCAGCCGACCCAGCTCCCTAAGCAAATAATAAGAGATTCTCCCCCTCCTTTTCTTCTAAACTAAAGCCTCTCTGGGTGCATAATTTATAGAATTCCAGCGAACTGCAGTTTGGCTTTCTTCCCAAGAAGACAAACATCTCCTCAGATTTTCCACACACCCACCCCTTCTCCTGGCCATATGCCAAGACTTCCCAGCAAGGCTGCGGCAGGGCTGCCGCTGCTCTGGGGGAAGGCAGGGAGACACCATCACAGCGTTAATCTTCCACATTCATCTCCATTCCCTCCAGCAACTGGGGCGGCAGGGCCAGCAAGTTCAGGGCTCGCTGCGGCAGTGGCACAGGTGGGCCTTCCATATGGGAGTGAAAGGGTGAACCACGCGTGTGATGGAACCGTGGGCAGGAAACTGCAGACAGCAAGGCTGCTGGGAACTACACTGGGAGCAGAAGACCCTGGAGTAGCTTATCAATGTTGACAAAGCACTTCCTCCTCTACTTGGAGTCTCTCAACGGCCACACGTGACCAGGGGAGGGCACATAATTACTATTCCCATGTAACTGATGCCTTGTTATGACAATGGAGGAGTTGGAGGGAGAAGGGGGTCCATGTAAGGTGACTGGAAAAGATCTGACTTTGGGTGGTGGGCACAGGATGCAATCAATATACAGACCTTAGAACATAGAAACCCACACCTGAAACCTATATGTTCATGTCGACCAATGTCACCCCAAACAATTTAATAAATATATTTTTTTTCTTTTTTAAAAAAGAGAAATAGCATGGAATAGACAGCCTGAAATTAGCTTGACCCAAGTTAGAATTCCACCTCTGCCACTGAGTGGCCTTGGGAAAGTTGCAAAAACCTCTTGCAGCCTCATTCGTCTGGTAGGGATAATGGTAGTGCTTTCCCCAAGGGCTTGTGATGGTTAAATGGGATCCTGTATGCGAGGAGCCCACACCACACCCGGCCCCAGCAGATGCTGGATTAGGATGGCTGGAGAGGTTCCCTGACTCCTGTGGGGGCTGCTGGGGCTGCTACTCAGGTGTTTGGACCCCCGGCAGGGCCCTTTATGTTGCACCAGTCACAGGAGTGCTCACCAGGCTGGCCCATCCCCCAACAGAGGCTGAAAGCTCTGTGTGGTTCCTCACTGAGAGATTTCCGCTGGTAGCTGAGTAGTCCCTAAGACCAGAGGGCCAGTCCAAATGCTGACATGCTCTGTGGGAGCAAACAGCTCTAGAAACTGCACGGCCGGTGAAACGTAAGCTGCAAAACATGAGCCTCAGTTTACAGTCCGCCTGTTTCCTCTTATAGTCAAGGGCAGGCATCCAAATCCTCCCTTCATCCATCACTGTCATCGCGCTCAGAAAGGTCAGCTCGCATTCACCTCCGTTGCCTCCAGCCCCTGGCTCTCAGCAGTGATTCAGATTTAGCAGTGCTAGGCCTTGCCGGGAGCTGTGAGTGGCTGGGTGTCAGTGTCATCACAGCATATGTAAAATCTGCATTTCCTCCTCTGGGCCAGCTCAGTGGCTCCTGTTTCCTGACCTAGATTCCAAGGGAAAGTCTACAACTTTTACAATGATCCCCTCTGCCTGGCATCCTCTTCCCCAGGGCCGGCTGTATCTCGTTAGTCAATGCTCAGCCTAAATGTGGCTTCCTTAGAGGCCTGTCTGGCCATCCCATCAAAAGTGACTCCCCTGCCCCATTCAAGGCACTGACTAAGTCATCGTCCTTCTTTGTTTTGTCCTTGGTACTCCTCACTATCGAAAGTGTTTTCTTTGTTTATTGTCTCTGTGATGGGAATGTAAGCTCCGTGAGAGCAGGATCTAGGTTGTCTTGGTCATCCCTGTATCCCCACTGCCTGGCATACAGCAGGAGCTTAATAGTTACTGGCTTAATGAGTAAATGAAGCAAACTTAAGATCATGGGGTCCGATGTCTTCATTTTACAGGAGAGAAAACTGAGGCCCAGGAGGGTTAAGATCCCAGCGTGAGTTCGCTTGCGTTAGCCACCCTGCTGCCACAATTTCTTCCCCAGTCGTTTCCTAGTCGTTTCTTCCTCAGTTCTCCAGGGTCTCTGGAACCAACAGATGGTAATGGTCTGCATTTCTATTTGGGAAGAATTATTTCCTGTTCTGAACAGTTACAGCGCCAAAAATATCCAGTGTGCACCCTAATAAGCTAAAAGACAGTTTAGTTTGTTCACTTGGGCTGAAAATGGAAAACACACAGATGCTCATATAAACACCCTGAAAAAAGTTAAAATGGGCTGGCACATGGGTAAGGAATGAATATGTACAATACTGTCATCCCTTTGGTCTCAATTAGGCAGGGAAACACAAGAGGTCATAGCTATTAACATCAGAGGAGACATTTCCCCCTTTATTATTATTTCTAGAGGCCCGATGCATGAAATTTGTGTCAGAATAGGTTTTCCTTCCCCTGGCTACCGGAGTCAACTTCCCTCCAGCACCCAGGACCCGGGCTTCCCTCACAACCCCAGCTTTGTCCAGAAGGTCGTCCAGACATATCACACTTTTATTATTATAGATTTGTGTTAATCCTCATCTGAGAATTCCCCCCCCCCCATTGCTTTTCAGAGATAGTAGAAGGGAGGGAGGGGGAGAGAAAGAGAAAGAGAAAGAGAAAGAGAGAAACATCGATGTGAGAGAGATACATCGAGTGGTTGCCTCCTGCGCATGCCCTAACCAAGTGTGGAGAGTGAACCGGAACCCAGGTACGTGCCCTTAACCGGGAACTGAACATGTGACCCTTCAGTGTGTGGGGTGCTGGCCTAACCACTTAGAAACACTGGCTAGGGTGACATTTTTCCCTTTTGATTCTGGAGGAAGAATATGTGGTTCATAAAGAGTCACCATCGGGCAGCGGGCTGGACATTTTTCTTATAGGGCAAGGTGAGAATCAACTCTGAAGAGGCATGTAAAGGGTCCAGCATAACACCTGCTGAGTCAGGGGCAGTTCTGTTATCATCCCTAATAGCGGATTATTCTAGCCGAGAACTTGCTTGCTTTCATGTTTCACTGACTCCCACTGGTCTCTCATATTTATCCTTGGGGAGATGACAGGACACGACTCATCCCAAGCAGCAAAATGAGCCAGTGTGATAGCTCTGGGAAAAGGTTAGGTAGAGTGGTAAGAAACTAATAATAATTATAACAGCCGCTATTTCATTTATGTTACCCTCTACATCCCAAGCAATGTACCAAGGACTTAAGTGTATTACTTTGTTCAGTTGTATAAGGTTGGAACTTATTTTGTCCTGCTTAGTGCATAAAGAAACAACCACTCAATTCTCTGAGGAAGGAACTGTTTTTATTTCAAACTAGGGACCCGGTGCACAAAAATTTGTGCACTCGGGGGGGGGGGGGTCCCTCAGCCCGGCCTGTGCCCTCTTGCAGTCTGGGACACCTCGGGGAGGGGGATGTCCACCTGCTGGCATGCCTGGCCAGCCTGGGTGAGGGAGTGAGGGCCATTTTCAGGCTGCCCACAGCCCCTTCAGGGTTCGTGCACTGGGGGGTGGGAGGGCTGGTGAGTGCAGGCGTGGATGTTTCCCACCAGAGGGCCCATGATCACACACGCCTGGTTGGCCCCCACCGCTAAGGGGACACACCTGGCGCAGAGCTGGGTGGCGAGCCAGGGGCAGACGCTGGTGCAGGATCCCTCAGTGGGGCCCTGCTGCTGAGCAAACACACCGAGGGTGGAGCTGGGCAGCGGACTGGCTTCGGGTGCTCCGCACTATGCAGCAGACACTCCCACATGCCCCCGAGGAGGCCCCCGGGGGGCGAAGCCAGGCAGTGGACCCAGGACGGGTGCTCCTGGATTCCCCAAGGAGGTCACCAGGGCGGAACAAGGCAGTGGACCTGGAACTGGTGCTCCTGGAAGCCCCGAGAAGGCCCCTGGGGGGCAGAGCCAGGCAGCGGACCCGGGATGGCTGCTCCTGCAAGCCCTATGGAGGCCCCCCACTCTTCCACACGCCTGGTGGAGGGTTCTGGGGGGGCGGAGCCAGGCAGTGGACCTGGGATGGGCGCTCCTGGACACCCTGAGGAGGCCCCGGGCTGGACTCCCCCCCCACTGAGCTGACACACCTGTCACAGCTGTGCCGGCCACCGAGGCTCCCAGTGCAGAGCCGTCCTGCCAGCCTCCATCTTGGCTGGGTTAATTTGCATACAGCCGCTCTGATTGGCTGGTGGGCGTGGCTTATGCATCCCAAAGAAATGGTCAATTTCAATATTATGCTTTTATTAGTTTAGATAATTGAAACACTGTTGCTTTAAGCTGAGGCCTAGGCAGGTAACGAAACCTCCTGTTTGTTTCAGCTCTGTGGCTTCTATAATTGAAACATTGTTATTGTGAGCAGAGGCTCAGCCAGCCTAGGCAGGCAGTTGCAACAGAAGCCTCTGGTTTGCTCTAGCTCCATAGCTGCTGGCCTCCATCTTGGCTGGGCTAATTTGCATACAGCCGCTCTGATTGGCTGGGAGGCATGGCTTGGCTGGTGGGCATGGCTTAGGTATCTTGGGTGATGGTCGATTTGCATATTACTCTTTTATTATATTAGATTTTACAAATGGAAAGAAAAAGAAACTTGGAGAGGGCACGTGGCTTGCCAAGGTTACTCAGCTGGTAAAGGGCACAGCCAGAATTCCAGCTGTGGCACAGGGTCTGATTGCAAAAGTGACAGCAAGTGCACAGAATGATACAGTGACATAGGAGGTTGGAAGTGATGGTTAAATTAGAGGCGATAGGGTTTTGGTGGCTGGCAGTTGTCCATTTTGTCTCTGGTCCCTTGCTTTTGGTAATTGACTATTACACATATCTACTAAGAATCCACAGGGTGCCTTGTTATTATGTAAATTAAAGGGAGTGGGTTTTAAGACACCTGGAGCAGCATAAATCACTGTCATAACCATAATAATCCAATGAAGGGAAGTTCTAACCACCAGACATTCCGTGCCCTCAGCACACTGCCTTGCACCTGAAAGACAGGATTACATTTTATTTATCTGTGATTAAATGAAAAAGTGTATGTGAAAGCCCCTGGCACAAAGCAGACACTTGATTGTAAGATACTCTTTTCTTACCTTTATTTCCCTAATGCCTATCACAGTGCTTGGCACATAGTAGGTGCTTAACACATATTAGTTATTTGTTATTTTTTGACTAATAGCCACCTATTACTTAGTAGAAACTAGTATTTATTGAGGCTTCAAGCTAAGCATTTCCAGGCACCATCACTTCTGGTCCTTACACTCATTTAGTGAGGCAACTCTAGTCAACTCTTCCATTTAACAGTGGGATTTCCTTTAACAGAGGAGAAAACAGGCCTCCACATGTTAGTTTGTCCAAGGACAACGAACTATTAAGTGGCAGACCCAGAGTTTGAATAAATGGGTTCTCAGAAGTGACCAAAGAGGATGAATGTCTGTCACTCTCTAAGTGATCTGTGTGCCATAGCTTGAAACTTGACATTTTAAAGAAAATTTATTTTTTCCCCCAAAAATCCATACGGTCTTTGCTTTTTGTTATGCCTATGGTTAATTCAACCTAAATTAGTGTTTTAAACTATTGATCAGTTTCATAACTTACCTCCCCCTCTCCCCCAATCTCCATCTTAACTGATGCTTCAGAAACATGTTTTGTGACTTCTGATTCTTCTGGCAGACTAGAATGTGTCTATGTGGGTACACAGGTTCCAGGATGAACAGAAAGTGGAAAGAACCTTATAAACTTCCTGGGAGAAGTGAGTTGTGAAACAGAATTTAACCTACTGGCAGAGGAAAATCTGGAGCCTAGATTTTATATAGCTCTTCCTCCATCCATCCCCTGCCCCGTGTCCTTAAATCCTTCCTCACTTTATCCACTAGGAGAGCAGAGCAGAGGCCCAATGCAGAATTCAGAATATAGGAGGTCCTAAGTAGCATATGAATGAACAAATGAATGAATGGGATCAGTGATGGGCATGAGCATCCCATTGGAAAAGCCAATGATCTGAGAGGTATCACAGTTTTTTTGGTTTTTGTTTTTTTTAATATATTTTATTGATTTTTTACAGAGAGGAAGGGAGAGGGATAGAGAGTTAGAAACATTGATCAGCTGCCTCCTGCACACTTCCCACTGAGGATGTGCCCACAACCAAGGTACATGCCCTTGACCGGAATTGAACCTGAGACCCTTCAGTACGCAGGCTGACACTCTATCCACTAAGCCAAACCGGGTAGGGCTCACAGTTGTTTTTTTTTTTAAACCATTAAAAACATTTATTGTTTGTAAATACCACATATTTGAGACAGCAGAAACCAAAGCGTCCTCCTTTATATTCTCACTTCACTAGTATTTTACAAAGTGCTTTAGAACTTAAGATTTCTACCACCTGCATGGAGTGTATAGACAAAAGCAAGCCCTGTGGAACCAAAGGCCCATGGAGTCCACTCCCAGGGCCAGAGCATGACCCTAGGCTAACACACCTGCCACATGCTGAGCACCTGGACAGGCAGTACTCAGAGGCTCACACACTAAAGAGGGGGTCAGGCACCACAGTACCAACGTCATTTATTCCTGAAAGAACTGCTTCCAATCCTCACCCTTGACTCTATTTGATAGGACAGAGGATGCTACTCACATTTATTTGGTGAGTTTTCTGAAATCCTGACATCTGCACCTTGGTTGCTAAAGTAAACTGCCATTTTTAGCACAACACCGTCAAACAGGCTGCTGTAAATCTCCTGAGTTTGATTATTGTCTAACAAATGCTTGATTATGCTTCCTAATCCTTTCGGTTGGAAGAAGAATGTTCATTTCATTTGACCAGCCACACTGCATGTAGAGGTAAACATCTGTTTTGGACTATCTGCCCAGAAACTGAGTAAACTACCAATTGAGACCCTGATTTTATTTTCGTCATTTTGTGCATATTTTCATATGCAATTACCCAGCCTGATGAAAAACTGGTAGTAGGAATCCTAAGTACTTTGCCATGTCAGATGCTGGAAAGCAATCTTAACTACATATTTACAGATGTAGGTTTTTAAAAATAAACCACTTTTCTAGGATGTTTCATGTTTTGCTAATGATTCAACTGTTGTATGAATCATTTTGCCTGATTTATCGGGAAAATACATTTTAAAAGCTGATTCCTTTGACAAATATGTTTTTGTTAGGTAAGGGATGACTAATCTATCCAGCTATTACCAAAGTCTAGAAATTTAAAATTAACCCTTCAAATGTCTTTATTTAGATCTGATCGTCTCAAATTGTTTTAATCATAAGATGGTAAAATTGGGTTCCCAAAATATAAAAATCCTAATACAATTTTCTATTTCCAAAACTAAATTAAAATTTAAAAAAAGATAGCTAACACTGTGGGGTGAAAGCTATTCTGAGCACCCTCTTGCCCCGCCAAAACAATGAGAAATCAGAAATAAAATGTCTATTAAATGGACTTTCAAAATAAAGTTTTATGGAAGTGTTTTCTAAAAGAAGTTTCAAGAGAATAGAATACTTGAATAAGACAAACTAGTATGCAAAGGGGGGGGGAACCCCAAAGCTATTTGCTAAGTTGACAACAATAATTCAAAGAAATTGAGCTAAAGAGAGTTTGATCTTTACATAATTAATATGAAACTTAATAAGATTAAATGCCTATGACAAAATTTAAGTCTCCCCACATTTTGGCAATGAAATTAACATGGGGTTATTTCGGACAGGTTCAAGGTCACACACAGAATTAAACAGAAAACTTTCAAATCCAGAAAGCAAATGGGAGCTTTCATTAGCGGCTGGAGTCTGCCATGCCTAAACGGAAACACTGTGGATAATGACGATCCCAACAGGTGCCGTTTCAAAACGAATACAAGCAATTTATCATGAAAAGCTTACACCTCTTAAGCTTTCTTCTCTGTCCCTCTCCTTGTGTATATGCTCACGTTTAGCAAAGACTACGCTTTGCAACTCCTCCTAAGAGGAGAGAAGCAAGAAATGGAGTAATAAAAGTAAGCCTGAGACTTCAAGGGGCCCTAAGAGCCTTTTCTCTGGCTGGTCATGGCCACTTATGTTTTAATAAGCGTTTAAAGATTTGGGGGGAAAGACTATCTTGGCTATTAGTTTCCTCAGCAAAAGCCATCCATAGACAGACAGCTATTAACCAAGCAATTAGCCCAAAGTTCTAAGGTAATAATTAGAACAAAACAAAACAGCTCGGCCATTGTGGTTTAGTGGTGGAGCATCGACACCCGGTCAGAGCCCAAGCCCAGGTTGTGGGCTTGATGCCCAGTAGTGGGTATGAGGGAGGCAGCCAACCAATGATTCCTACTCATCGTTGATGTTTCTCTCTCCCTTCCTCTCTCTGAAATCAATAAAAACATATTAAAACAAAACAACAAAATGAAAACCTCTTACATTTTTCTATTGAAACCTTTTATTCTGAATTTGTTGGTGCTTAAGGAAAATAGCTTTGCCATAATTCATTGTGCCCTGAACTTACAACACCAACTTATATTGGCCAATTAAGAACGAGGCCAAACTACATTTTTCTTTAAAGGTCTAGTCAGTCCCTAAATCCTTCCTCACTTTATCCACTAGGAGAGCAGAGCAGAGGCCCAATGCAGAATTCAGAATATAGGAGGTCCTAAGTAGCAAGTGAATGAAGGAATGAATGAATGAATGGGGATCAGTGATGGGCATGAGCATCCCCTTGGAAAAGCCAATGATCTGAGAGGCATCACAGTCTTATCACCTCTTGGGCTCTTATTGTTGCCTAAATGTCAGTCAGCATCTTCTGCCGCTGTAACACTGGATACCCATAATCATTTGGAAAGATAACGTGGAGGATCCTAGAGGCCTTCTAGTCCATTCTTCCTATTTTACAGATAAGGAAATTCAGGCACAGAAACGCAAAATGAATGACCCAAGATTACATGATTTGGTGGAATTATTCATTGCTTACTCAACAGCCATTTCCTGCTTCTTGTTTCTTTCTAGCAGAACCTTAATTTTATTTGATATTGGACAATAACGGTTTCAAGAAAAATATTACCTACCCTTCTCTGTCCCCAGAGAATGAATCTTGATTAGTTTGAGCCAGTCGTACTAATTCTACCTTCGTTGTCTCAGTGACTGGTTTGGGGATGGGTGTGTGATATAATGTGATACAGTTCTAACCAATGAAACACCAAGGGGAGCCTGTTGACAGGGCCTTTTGGAAAAATTTTCTTCCATCTTAAAAACCAATGAGAGTAAAGACTACAGTCTTAGTCTCAAAGACTTTGGAGTTTATTGGATGAGGATAGGATGCTTGGAGTAATTGCAACCAAGAGGGATTATATGGAGGGCAGATGCCAGTTCACTGTGGATAGCAAAGTGGAATGATGTAAAGAGCCTGAGCTTGTGATGGTGTCTCTGAGCTGCTGGATTAACCAGCCTAAAACTGCTCTGCCTCTGGACTTCATGTTAAGTAAGATAAATCAGTGTCCTTATTGTTTACTTGGACTTTCTGTTTTCTGTTGCCCACAGTATCCTTATTGTTACATATGGCCAGGCAGGATCAGATTTGCTATCTGGTGTTTCGGTGGCCCGTTGGAGTGGCAGGAGGTAATGAGGGAGTAAAGAGAGAGTATTTGAGGTTGTCTATTGAGCAGCAGCTAGATTGTGCTGCTGCATAACACGGGGTAGGGGTCAGAGGGCAATCAGGAAGATTTATCAGGCAGGCCTGGGGTATGGACTTGCAGCTTGGAATCAGAAAGATCAGGTTTGGCTTCATGAGACAGGAAATGCAAAACCACGGTTTTTTACTCCAAGCTTTTATTCTTTCACATAATACTGGCTGTGGCAGTTGCAGGAAGTCATCAGGGACTCAGACTCCAGCCACATCTCTGATCCATCATTTCTAGGGTGTACTAGTAGCTTTCACTCTCCTGTCCAGGAGGGATGCTGGAGATCCATATCACACTGGGTCCCAGGTAGCCAACTATAAAGCAGGACAAAGTGTTACCCTTTACCCTTCCAAGAATGAAATAGGATTTGATTGTTCTTTGTACAGCTTCTCCCCATCTCTTTCCCCCTTTTTTCTTTCTCTCTCTTCCTAAATACCAGCATAGAGGCTCAAAGTAGGCTCTAGAGCCTACATTTCAATTTTAGTGTTCTGGTATATTAGTGCTCAATAAACGTGTGTTTCTGATGATGATGAGAACTTCGCTTTCCAGCTTCTAGGACAGGGGTCACGACCCCCAGTGTCCTAGAGGGCTATGTAGGAAGTGATGAAATGGATAGAGTACTTTTGTGTAAGGAAAACAAGTGGTGACAATTGTCATAAACGGAAGAATACACCCCCCTTGAAAGAAGGCATAGTTACTCAGCTCCAGCAAATTGTTACCAGGTGGGATTGCACGTTCCATGTTACTAACTCTCCATTATTCAACAGAAGTAGAAAAATCTGTGTTTTATTCTTAAAATATTACATCAATGTTGGGTTGGGAGCACTTGAGGTCAACTTTTGTTTGCAATTAATTTGGCAGAATCTGGAACATAATGAGAACTTAGTGTTTGTTGAATGAATAGTTAAAAGATTTTCCAATTACTTCCTCCCAGAAGACTGAATGAAACACCTAGAACAACTGGTGAAAGACAAGGCATATATCTTTGTCATGTGCATGTTAATTTTTCCAGTGTTTTATTTCTCTCTCTCAAAGTGGAGTTTAAGCAACTCGAAGGCAGAGATTGTGTTATCCATCTTATCGGCATCTTCCTTTTTAAGGAGAGTTTCCCATGGTGCTTCCACTTACATCTTAGTGGCTAGAACATAGTTACATTTCTGAGAAGCCAGGAAATTGAGTCTTTTAGCTGAACGGTATTGCTTGGCTAAAAACTGAAGTTCTTTCACTCGTGAAAAAGGGGGTAAAGATATTTGGAAGTGGTTAGCAGTGTCTTTCACATGACCCTGAAGAGAAAATTAAGGGCACTACAGTTGGCAGTCACTGAATTCCATGCTACAGTAAATAACATGTATTACGGGATATCAGAGCTAGAAGTGGTCATAAAGGCTTCCAGTCTGGCTCACTCATTTTTGAAGTAGAGCATTTGAGTCCAGAGTAGCAAAGGGACTTAATTCAGGGTCACAGGTTCAAGTCCTTATAATTCATGCTTGAACCCATTGTCTCCACCAACTCTTATTAATGTCCATACCCCAGCCTTCAGACCTCCTTGATTCTTCCCTGCCAATGCGATGCACCCAGGCTTTCTCACCTTACCCCCACCCTCTGAAACTGCCACCATTTCTCCCCCTTTCTCAATCAAGTCTGCCACTAATGCCTTTCTTAGTTCCTCCAGCCCAAAGATGGCTCATAATTTTAATCTTAGAGAGCAACTAGTAGTGTTTGGTAGAGGCTTCTAGAGATGATCTCCCATGGATAATTTTGAGGGCTCAGTGGGCAAGATTACTGGGATCAATTAATGACATCACTGTGGTTGCTGCTCAAGAAATGGAGACTCTTGGGGCAATAATTTGTTGTCTGAGCCCTGGTTTCTTTTCTTTCAGAGGTGAGGAAAAAGTCTTCTTGAGTCTTTTAAAATATATATATATATATATTTATTGACTTCAGAGAAGAGGGAGAGGGAAAGAGAGATAGAAACATCAATAATGAGAGAGAGTCATTGATCAGCTGCCTCCTGCGCAATACACACTGGGGATTGAGCCCACAACTCGGGCATGTGTCCTGACCAGGAATCCAATAGTGACCTCCTGGTTCATAGTTCAATGCTCAACCACTGAGTCATGCCCACTGGGCTTTGGACTTTTTCATAATGCATCTGACACTCACATGTGACAATTCTGTTCCCACATGCTGGGTAAACCTCCTACCACACTGCAGCCACCTGAGAGTGGAGTGGACAGTGGTGTGACTTCTTACATATCAGAAGTTCAAGGCCATCCGTCACCCCATGCCCAAAATGCAACCAGGGCTGGCTGTTCTGATAGTCTTGCATAAGAAAGATAACTCTTATCATCACTTTCCAAACCAAGCTTGTAAATATAGACAGGATTAGGTTGGGATCAGTGCCCTGGAGTTGCCAAGGATGTGAGATTCTAGTGACAGCTCTGTCACAGGCCAGACGCTAAATATATCTTCATCACAGTGACAAGGACAGTGTCAGGGAGCACACTGGCCACATGAAACCCCAACCACTCAGCTTTTAGAGTCTATTCCTGAACCAGGCTCAGGCCCAGACTGAAAATAGATTCCCTGTGTCCTGGCCACCGGCACTACTTGTGATCTCCAGATAGGACTCCATGCATCATGTACTAATAGGCACGCAGGACTCCTCGACATATCTTGAGAAAATTCTTTGTGTCAGGGAGGGTGTACCTTCTGGCCTCCTGGGCTGTGGAAAAGGAGGAAGCTCTGGGCTGGAGGGGCTGGAGGTGCTGGAGGGCAAGGGCTGAAAATGCTCACTCTGCATCTGCAAATCCACAGAAGGTGCCAATCTGATTCACTCCTAAGCAAGTCCATGGCTGATGACTTTACTTGGTCAGATGTGCTTATTCTTTCCCTAATACTTAATTTCTTTGGGCAGCATACACCTGTCAGCCAGCTCAGTTAAAAATCTAATTACACAACTATTACATTAATACATTTTTTTGTTGTAAAAACCTTCGAACAATACAGAAGTAGTTTGAGAAAAAAATGAAAATTCCCTTTTCCCCTGTTTCTCTCCAAGTCAACCTCTGTCCCCAGAAGTAACTGTGGCCAACAGCTTGATATGTGTCTTTCATACTTTTTCTATGCGCATACCACACAGAACACCAAAATACCTGCAACACACTCATAGTATAGCATAATATAGTATAGCATATCTACTCTAATAAAAGAATAATATGCAAATTAACCATCACTCTGAGACATCTAAGCCATGCCCACCAGCCAATCAGAGTGACTGTATACAAATTAACCCATCCAGATGGCAGTTAATTTGCATACACAGGATAGCGAAGACTAAAGACAGCATAGAAAGAAGCCAAGTGCTGCAGAAGGGAGCCAAGTGGTGGAGAAGGGAACGGAGCCAAGGCAGTGGAGATGGTGAAGGAGGGAGAAGGCGGGGGGGGGGGGAGCTGAGGCGGCAGAGATGGGAGCTGAGGCGGGCTTCACTCCCTTCTCTGCTTCGCTCTGGCTCAGGAAGCCCTTTCTTGCAGGAAACTTCCTGCAATGGGCTACTAGTTATAGAATAATAGTACACTTAGCAGGTCCTCAAATAATGTCATTTCATTATAACATTGATGAGAAAAAAATTGACTCCTGCCAGGTCTGTGAAGAGTTTGTACATTCTCCCCATGTCTGCATGGGTTTTCTCTGAGGATCCTGGTTTCCTCCCATGTTTCAGGGATGTGCCCGTGAGGGGAATCAGTGTATCTACATTGTCCCATTCTGAGTGAGTGTGGTGTGTGTGAGTGGCCCTGTGATGGAAGGGTATGCTGTTTGAGTTGGGTCCCACCTGGTGCCTTGAGCTGCCTGGATAGGCTCCTCCCACTGGGACCCTGAACTGGAATAAACAGATTGGAAAATAATGATCTTGTTTTTATTAATATCTTTTAAATGCATGCGTAGCTCACATTTATTTCAATTTTTTTATATTAGAAATGTTTTGGGTCTTTATTTAGAAGTTTAATGATGTGTTTTGGGAAACAGAAATATGCCATAGGAACTTAAGTCTTGTTTATAAAATTAGCCTATGATAAAATTGGTTTCATTATACGTCATTTCTCTTAAAGTCACAGTTTCCAAGAATCTACCGACAACATTGTGAGGCCTTGCATAGTATATTATAAGAGTATTATATAGTGTAAGAGGTTTTAAGTAGTCACTCTAAGTTGCCTGGGTTCAAATATCTTTACCTCTTTGGGAAAATTACTTTGTTTCTCAGTGCCTTGCTTTCTTCCTCTGTCAAGTAAGGATAATATTGGTCTCTAGTTTACAGGGTTATTGTGAGGATTCAACGTTGGTATTTTTAAAATAGTAACTAACACAGAATAATAGCTTGAGCCTTATTATTATATGCAAATAAGAGATCATATTAGTTATGCATTATTCCATCACAAATTATACCAAAACTTAGTGGCTTAAATAGGCAACACTTACTATCTCATAGCTCCTGTAAATCAAGGGTTCAGGAGCACCTAGTTGGGTGGTTATAACTCAGGGTCTCTTGTATGTGTGGATGTTGGCAGGGGCTGCAATCATCTGAAGGCTTGACAGGACCTTCTTCCCAGATGGCTCACTCATATGGCTGTTGACAAGAGGCTTCAGTGTCTTATCACATGGATATCTCCATAGTGATAAGGATATCTCCATTAAGTGTCTTGTGACATGGGAACTGACTTTCCCCAGAGTGAGCCATCTAAGAGAGAGTGAGTGAGGAGGAAGCCACAGTACCTTTATGACTTGGTCTCTGAATTCAAAACCACGACTTCTGCTTCATTCTGTTCATTAGAAGTGAGTCACTGAATCCAGCCCACGCTCCAGGGCAGAGGGTGAGGGGATTGCGTCACAGAGGTGGACGTGTTTTACAAGCACCACAGAGTTTGTCCTACACGTGGTATTATGCTCTACGTGTTGTCTTGTAATCTGCTTTTTTTTTTTTTCATTTAACAAAACATCTTGGAGATCTCTCCATATCAGCACATATAGAATTGCATCACTCTACCTATCAAATGGCATTTTATTGTAAAGATACACCATCATTTCTTTAGCCTTTATGGCTATATTTTTCTTCCTTTGCAGAGAGCATGGGCCTAAGGAAGGAAAAGGTCATTTATTAGAAATCTGCAGTCCAAAGAAAAGCTTCTAAGTACTAAAGAATAAGGAATTAGTAATGGTGACAAAGAGCAAAGAGACCTCTGGATGCCTGGTGATCAGACGGGTTATGAGGTTATAAGCCCAGGACACATGGAGGCAGCTGTTCACATTAGAACACTTCTATACAGCATTGTCAACCACTGATTCTAGAGCAGCTCTTGCTGCCTCTGGTCCTGGGACTGTGTTCCCCCTGAGAGAGGTGTACCTGGGATCCCACGGTACATCTTCAGCTTCATGCATGGCTGGGATGGTCAAGTGTTTATAGCATTACACATTTAACTCCTCACGCTGGTTTGAATCTTACTCATCGTGACAGTTTGTGTTAGCTAGCTGCTTTCCTTCCACTCTCCCCACAAAGCATGATTTGTTTAGCTCTTCTGATGACCCCTGGCCAGACTGGCCAGGCACCCCAGTAGGACCCCCCACTCTGAAGAGGATAAGGCCAGCCTGAAAACAGCCCTCAGCCCCTCACCCAGGCTGGCCAGGCAAACCAGTGGGGACCCCCACACTGAAGGGACTATGCCAGACTGCAAACAGCCATCAGCCACTCACCCAGGCTGGCCAGGTACCCCAGTGGGGACCCCCACCTCAAAGGGACTGTGGCCAGCCTGCCCCCACCCATGCACCAGGCCTCTATCCTATATAATAAAAGGGTAATATGCAAATTGACCCTAAGAGCAGAACAACTGGGAATGACTGGTCACTATGAAACACACTGACCACCAGGGGGCAGATGCTCAATGCAGAAGATGCCTCCTGGTAGTCAGTGCACTCCCACAGGGTGAGCTCTGTTCAGCCACAAGCCAGGCTGATGGCTGCCAGCACAGTGGTGGTGGTGGGAGCCTCTCCCGCCTCCTCAGCAGCACTAAGGATGTCTGACTGCAGCTTAGGCCTGCTCCCCACTGGCAAGTGGACATCCCCTGAGGGCTCCCGGGCTGCCAAAGGGATGTTTGACTGCCAACTTAGGCCCCATCCCCCCAGGGAGCTAAGCCAGCAGGTAGACATCCCCCTAGGGGTTCCAGACTGTGAGAGGGCACAGGCCGGGCTGAGGGACCCCCCCGAGTGCACAAATTTTTCTGCACTGGGCCTCTAGTAGACATAATATTAGAACTGTGGCCGCTATCACCATCTTAAGACATGTGCTAAACAAAATGGAAAAGCCACCAAGCTGAAGATTTGGATTGGAAGGAGGGAAACACACAAGGGCTTTGATGATATAACTGAGCTGTTACACCAGCTATAGGCCGTCTACCTACAGACTTGTTATTATGGAGAAAAAGGACTCTGCTTTTTAAAAAGTTCCTGCTTGCTGGGTTTTCTGTTACTTGCAGCTGAGAGCATTCCTGATGCATTTCCTACTCCTCCCTAAGCTCTTTTGGTGCAGGGGCTCTGTCTAATATGCTTCCTATTGAGCCAGTAGTGCCTAGAACTGTGCCTGGAACATGGAAGACAGTTGATGAATGAATAACCTGAAGAGCTTTATTTAGCTTTTGGGGGATACCTTTCTCTTGATCCTCAGACAATCCCCACATTTCTAGCTCAACAGAGATGGGAGTTCTCTGGACAGATAGGTGAAGAAATATCTCTGCTATATAATGGTCTTCAGCTCACAGTTTCATCACTGGAAAAGAGAAGATATCAAATTCTTAGGTCCATGCTGAAAGGAGCCAAGAGACGTTGAGAGAGTTTGAGACATTTTATTACATTCCCTCACAGCGGGCTGAGACCAGTGTGTTGGCGTCTGCCCCGAGAGAGTGGTTGGGTTCTCTTACAAGTATATATGGTAGAAATATACAATATAGGGTTAGGATGTGGGTGCATAAGTTAGTCAAGGGAGGTAAGGGAGGAGGGTGCACAGGTCAGTCAGGCAAAGAGGAATTCTTATCTTGCTTCTGCAGGTGGTTGCCATCTGCCCCAAGCTATGGGAAAAGGCTTATAACAATACATGTTTCAGAAAACATGTCCAAGCAGGAGAGATTAGGGGTCGTTCATCCTAACATTCTTCCCTCTTTGTTTTAACAATATTAATCTTAATAATAGACTCGTAACTGGGAGCATGGGCAAAGGTCCATCTTCTATAGTGACTTCCGTGCTGTTAAAGGGCATCGACCCTGACTGAGAGTCCAAGAGTCCGAGGGAGAGTCACCTAGGGTGCGGGGTTTGTAGCGGACAGTCCTGCAGGCTAGCGCTGTGGCAGGAGGGTGGCTATGCTGTAAGGAGTGGAGGACAATGATATCAATGTTTAGTTATTACATAATTTATCTGTAATAAGTTCTTGTTTCTTGAGCTTGGGGTCCTCAATGGACTCACCTCAATGGAACCTCACCAGGTTGAGGTTCCTGTGGGGACTTACAAGAAATAGATTTAATTCAAGGTAAACAAATAATCAGTTATTTAATAAGGTCATCCCTATGAAATAGAAAGAACAACACAAAAGTTAACCAATATAGCAAATTATAGACCGGTTAAGAAGATTTCTAAACGCAAAGCTTTTGCCGAAAGCAAGCAGTGACAATTTGATACATTGTCTGTAGTTAGAACATCTCTGTTAATGTAATCAGGTGTTAAGGTCTCTATAGTATATATAACAGAACTCTGAAGGCAGTTAATTGTACTGGAGTTTAATACCTATAATTGGGCATTGTGATTTTTTATTGGAACAGAATTTCTCTCCCTAAAATCATCCTCATTTTCATCAAAGAGACTGCATTAGGTTTTAACTCGACCTGATTATATAAATACAATAAGAATATCAATTGATTATATAGGCTCTTTTAGATTTACTTTGCTGGAATTTCACTTATAAGGAATACTCAGATTGAGGTTCAGTCAGCCTTCAGCACACAGACGCCAAGACACACAGTTGTCATCTGGCTTTGCTTATAATAGTCTGGGTGGATTCCTCAAGTTCTTAAGGTCCCCAAGATGTCTTGCGGTTCTTTCTGCTACCTCTCAGGAAAGCAACCTTCTTTTCTTACCAGGAAACATTGCTGTGAACCAAGTGAACAAGCAAGGTACCAGCCATTTCTCCAAGGTGTTCTTACTGGCTTTAAAGTTAATCTTTTATTCCTTATGGCTTTCAGTGACATCCAGAGTCCTGGCATGTCTTTCAGATATGACATTCTAGTCAAAGTCTTGGTTAATAAAACCAGAATGGGAATCTGATTTTATAAAGAGAATAGATTCTTATTGGATTTATGCAAACAAACACATTGCCATGGGAACTACAATAGTCACTCATTGAGAGTTGTCAAATTCTGGAGGGATATGGTAGGGAGAAACATAAATGTTTTCATATTTCTTATGAAGATATATTTACCAAATCTTTCTAGGGAAATAAATAAGCTTCCTTATATCTAAAATGAATCACAATCTTAAAATGACATGGTTAAAGACTTGACCATAAAACAGCTAACAAAGAACCTTGCTTTTCTGTAAGATATAACATTCCAAGGTAACAATTTATTGGCAAATTATAATTAGGAAATGACATAAAATTTATATTCTTAGATTCACTGTAGAGTTTTAATATATAAAGAACAAACAATATGCAAGATTTTAAAATGTTGCAAATAGCTTGTTGGAAGTATGCGTGAAATACTGGAAATAACCCATAAATGCCCCAGTGTGTGGATCACAAACATCTGGAGTCCTGCCAGAAGCCTCCCATAGGGAACTATTTTTCTAGGCTTGTCCATTGTCACTGACAGGATACCTGTTACTCCTGAGAATTTCCTGTTTAAACTTGGCTCTGAATTTTTGTAAGCTCCTTCCTAGAGCAGACGGAAATTTCCAGAACATTTATTTTAATATTAATATCTATAATAATAAAAGCATAATATGCTAATTAGACCAGAGAGCAGAATGACCTTCTGGACATCATTCTGGACAAAGCCCCGGGGGCTGAGGCAGCGGTGGTTAGGGGTGATGAGGCAGGCAAGCATAGTGGTTAGGGGTGATGAGGCAGGCAGGCAAGTAGTTAGGTTGTGATGAGGCAGGCAGTCAGAGTGATTAGGGGCAATCAGGCAGGCAGGCAGGCAGGCGAGTGGTTAGGAGCCAGCAGTCCCAGAATGCAAGAGGGATGTCTAACTTCAGGTTTGGGCATAATCCCACAATTATCAGGCCTAAACTGGCAGTTGGACATCCCCCAAAGGGTTCTGGATTGCGAGAGGGTGCAGACCATGCTGAGGGCCTCCCTCCCATGCACATATTTTGTACACCGGGCCTCAAGTACTGTTATAAGTCCTTTCCCATAGTTTGGGGCAGATGGCTGGTGCCTGCAGAAGGAAGATAAGGAGAACTCCTCTCTGCTTGACTGAGCTGTGCACTCTCCTTCCTTGACTGACTTATGCCCTCCTCTCTGCTTGACCGACTCATGCACCCACATCCTGACCCTATATTGCATACTTCTACCACACCCTAACTATACCCTCGGGGCTCACACTGACACACTGGTCTTAGCCCGCTGTGAGAAAATGTAATAAAGTTTCTTAAACACTCACAATGTCTCTTGGCCTGGCTCCTTTTGGGGAAGACCTAACAGATTGCTCTATAAAAGCTGAAAAAATAAAATTTCTTTTCATTCTTTAGAACCAAACAGTCTTGGCTACCGTCAGAGAGGACTAGTCTATCAAATTCTTCTCGTCAGCAAATAATGTGCTAGCAGGGGAGAGAACAGGGAAAGCCTCCCACTTGGTGATAGCCAAATCAGGGAACGTTGCCTGATACATTATCCAGGCGGAAGAATAATATCTCCTGGAAAGCGAAGTGGTTCTTTAGTAGAGAAAAAATATTTGGAGAGTCTCATTAACTATTGACGTAGAAAGCCATTGAAGTTTTTAGAAAGCATTCTGCATTTGTTGAGTGTAATTGGACTCTTGTAGATCATTCAGGCCATGTATGGGTGCAAATCCATGACTGCATTAGCCTATAATCATCAGGTTTTTGATAAATATAGCTGGGACTAGCAGCATCTTAATTTTCTAGTGGGATATAAGGAAGGGTTTTTGGAGTACACAAACTTAGTTGGGATTTAGCTTTTAGCCCTTACTAACTATGTGAGGCTGGGCCAGGACTCTATGTTTCTCTGAGTCCTGTGTTCCTCCTTCATAACACTACCCATCTCATAGGATTGCTATGAAGATTTAAATAAAGCCATACAGGTAAAATACCTGGCACATGTTGTTATTACCACTATTACCTCTGCTACTACTACTGCTGCCATCACTGCTATTACCACCACCACTACCTCTATTCTCAACTACTACCTCTATTATCAACTCTACCACCATTAACCACCACCACCACCATTAACCACCATCACCACTAAGCACCACCACCAACACCATCCCATATAATAAAAGCCTAATATGCTAAGTGTCTGACCATTAGACCATTCAATCAGTTGCTGTGATGCATACTAACCACCAGGGGGCAGACACTCTGACTGGTAGGTTAGCTTGCTCCTGGGGTTCTGCTGATTGGGACTGGGTGAGATGGACCAGACACACCCTGGAGCCCTCCTGTGGTCCCTCCCTGGCCCCGATCATGCACTGGTGGGGTCCCTCGGCCTGGCCTGCACCCTTTCCCAATCCAGGACCCCCTGGGGGATGTCGGAGAGCTGGTTTTGGCCCAATCCCCACAGGCCAGGCTGAGGGACCCCACCAGTGCATGAATCCGTGCACTGGACCTCTAGTTATTTATATTAAAAAAGACAAAGCAGGCTTCTCTTTACTGCTATTTCTCTTCTATTCCAGATGGAGGTATTTAAAATGAAGAAAACATATCTCTACCTTCCATTGAACTGGGAGGGAAGACTCATAGAATTAAATTTCTTTTCACTCTTTTTAAAAAAATACATATTTTACAAACATCCATCAACTGCTTCTTGCACATCCCCTACTGAGGATGTGCTGGCAACCAAGGTACATGCCCTTGACCAGAATCGAACCTGGGACGTTTCAGTCCACAGGCTGATGCTCTATCCACTGAGCCAAATGAGTTAGGGCTCTTTGCACTCTTGAAAACAAATAACCTTCCTTTGGGTTTTAGAAGGACCATCTGGCAGGTCAGTTGGGCTTGCTGCTTTTGGCCCAAGGAGGTAGGAGAGATGCTGTCGGCAGGCTGCCCCTCCATCCCGTCCCCCCCCCCCCCTCGGCTTCAGACTAATGCTTTGGATTTGATGGCCTTGTAGGAGGCATGCCACCTCCTACTGCTGCCTTTCTGTTTGCAGGGCTGTGAGAGCCTGTTTCTGTTCTCCAGGAAGGATTTATGATTTCCTTCCTAATTTCCCCTCTCCTCTGAGTCCCTGAAAGCAAGAGAGAGCTCTCCTCTCCCGCTGCATGTGCTGTATATAGTCTGAAGTCTGTTCATACGGTGGTGTGAGGGCAGCAATGGGGCCAACGTGGGACCCTGCTCTTTGGTCCCCTCTCGGGCAGTCAGAGGGGGCTTTCTCCACGAATGAGTACAATGATGGTAAAAACAGTACTTTGAATTTGTAAGGAATGCTGTGCTTTTCTTTCTTAAAAATACTTTTTCCTTATTAAAATTGTAATATACCTGCATTACATGTACACGTAGAAAATAGAGAGAAGCAAACTGAGGACTATAATGCGGAACGTAGAACTACCCATAATCAGAGTGCACTAGCATTCACATGAGACCAGCACAGCAGACCAAGCGAAGGCCCTGTGCCGTGATTTCCATCTTTTTCCAGTGCATATTTATTCACTTTATTTTGAAACAGAACATAATCGTATTTTGTACTACAGTCTTCAGTATATTTTCATTAGTCAGTGAAAAATTACCAACAGCTATCCATATCTTTCAGTCCCTAGCATCTTCAGCATCCTCTGTTTCCACGGTTCATAGAATTCTGTTACGGGGTGCCACCACTAACTGTTTATTATTATTGGAGTATTATTTAGTCAGTTCCCTGTGGTTGAACATGTAGGTTGTGTACAATTTTTCACTATTACTAGCAATGCTATGGTGATAAACAGCCTCCTACTCATCCATGATTTTCCCCCAGGGTCTACGCCGAGTGGATGATGTGATGGGAGAGTAAGCATGTCTTAGAGGTTTTAGTTTCATATTGCCAAATGGCCTTCCCCAGAAGGCTCTGCCAATTTGCTGTGTGTATGTAAGCACGTCAGACTTTTCAAGGACCTTTCTCAGCAGATCCTCATGATGGCCCTGTATGCAGGCAGGGCTGATATGACCATTCATATTTTGGAAGCTGAGAGAGCTCAACTGCAGAGAGGTACCCAAGGTACCCTCAGGCAACTTAGTGAAGTGAGTTGCCATAGAGAGACCGGCATTGATAAAAGAATTAAATGCTGAGAGACAGTTAACAAAACAAAACGACTATGGTAGCGGTTCTGGAGCTCCTCTTTTTGTCTGAATTAGATCTTGGGGACAATTTTCTGTGAAGTGTTTGGCAATAAAACCGTGTCTTCAGCATCTGGGAGAGAGCTCACCTTCCTGTTTCCTGTCCTCAGGGCAGGCACTTGGAGAGTTGGGAGTTCAGCTCATCAAAGGTTCCAGACTGGTTAAGTTGCGTGGCCAAGGTCACGGGTGAATTAGTGGCCAAATCAGAACAGGAAGCCGGTCTCCCGATGCCTGCACCAGTGCCCTCTGTCCACTTGCTTTTCTCAATCAACTGAGTTCTCACCACTGACAACTCACTCAAACTTTTACAGTTTTCTAGAGTAATGACCTAGGGATCTAGTTAAAATGTAGGTTCTGATCCAGTAGGTCTGGGGAGGGGCCTGGGTTAGGGTTGTGCATTTCTCGCAAGTTCCCATGGGATGTCTATGGATCCAGACCACTCTTTGAGTAAACAACAAGCAGCTAGAGAATGGCTCAGATAAAGACAAAGCAAATGACCTAGATAAAGACGGGGCTTATTGACAAATGGTACAACATTTTAAATGCCAGTGACTGGAAAGGGTGTTTGTGATTGTTATGAGAGTCTTAAAATAAAGGTCTTGTCCCTCTTCCACCAGAAACACCCTGACATGAGACCAACAGGCCAAAGGAAGGCCTGGGCCTTGTTGGCAAGTGACGTTCCAGACACACCCATCGACAGCACAATCAGCCCCTTCATGGAGCGGAAGCAGCAGCAGCGAGGCAGCCAGAATAAAAGCCATTTTGTTTAACATTCCAGAGGCATCCCCAGTGTCTCCCAGAGTTCTCATTAATTACCTGGAGGATTACCAAGGGGTTTTCAGATGGGACAGGAGCCTCCCTGCACGTCAATTCGCAACCCTCGTGACGCTGGGATGATGAAAAAGCTGCGCTTGGTGAGAACAGACGTGGAAAAGGAACCCAGGCATAGAAACAGAAGGCCTTGGGCGTGTGGGATTTCTAAATTACAGGCATGGCTTGACCTCTCAACCATAGAGGCAAAAATGTCAGCATTGCTGGCAGCTTTGGGGACAGAGCTTTAGGACTGCGATATGGTTTTCAGGACATGCGCAGTAGGTGAGAAAGGCTGTTTGGTGTAGGAGGAGTGAAGAGTCGAGGGCCAGGCTGGGCCAAGCACAGTCTGGGGAAGAGGGATTGTGTGCTGGCTGCTGCTTTAGATTTGGGACCAGGAGGTGCTGGCACGGAAGCTAGGATAACAGCCACAGGAAAGGATCTTTGAGGTTGCGTCAGCTTGGCATTTTCAAGTCATGTTCCCTAGAGCTCTGAGGATTCTGTGTGAAGGTTTTTGGGGGCTTGTTGTTTGCTGTATGGTGTAAGGGGAGGTACCATCACTTTGTATAGATTTTACACATTGTGGCTCTGAATATGAAATATTTCCACAAAGAGTTGTATGCTTAAAAATTGTTCTTTTCCAACTTCGTCATTTGACAGCTCAGAAAAGAAAAGTAACTTTTTCTTTGAGACTTAGAGCCTATTCATGACATAACATTGTGGTGTTCACTGACCCTCACCCCCACAGGTGTGGTGGCACTGTGGTACTTACTGTAGGTCAACAGGACTCCAAACACCAAGTTGGATTCTTTTCCCTGAGAGTGGCTAATTTATTTTGCTCCGTTTCTTTAGTTCTAACCTCACCAAAACCCATATTCCATTTACACCATGAGCTGGAAAGTGGACTGGCCTGAGGCATGGTGGACAAGGCTGTCTGTGTGGTATGGTACATGTGAACTTCAACCAGCCCCCAATAACTTTCTATCTAACTGGAATTCCCACCATGGGTTAAGGTCAGCAGTTTTCAAATGAATTCAGGTGCACTGGCACACCATGAATTATTGACTTACTTAATTCCATCATACAAATAAGAAGCAAATTTGCCAGCAGAAAAACTAGCTGTTATTATAGGCACACAGTATAACATTGTGATCACACACACTGCACTCTTTGTTAAGACTAGTCACACATATTCTGGTTCTTCCAGGCACACAATGAACGTGCTTCTCCATTGCCTATCATAGGCGTGGCCATATAACATGCATTAACCAAAGAAATGGTAGTGGAAACTTTTAAAGTTAGCATATGATTCTCCTCCTCACCTTCCCTGTGCTGCAGACTTTGTGGAAGTCCACCTGAGATGGAGCCTCTGTTTTCCAGAGTCTTAGGGTTGCTATTGAGACAGGATAGTAAGAAGCTGGGGAGATTCCTTGACAAGTGGAAAAAGAGAAGCTGAGACAAAATAATTGAACAAAGCCAAATAATTTCAGCAATTTACAGCTAATGAGTCACAGGTATTTATGTTCCCTAACCAAGGACACGAGCAAATAATTTACACATTCGAGACTGTCCTGGGATAGAATGGCCTTGGTCCCGGTGCCTCTTCGATGACATTCTTTGAAAATAAAACTAAGGGAGAGGATTACGTGGTACACAGGGCTTCCTTTTCTCCTGACCTCTCTGTACACACATTTTGATGAGTCAACAGACTGAAGGGCACACCTGGAAAGCTAATGAATATTCTATTAAGACACTCTTGTGAGTTCTCCCCTAGGGTTCCCATCAGCCAAAGAAAGATAAAAAGCCTCAAGACAAAGGACCCACTGTGAGCTGTCACTGGAGCACCCACGCCTTGTATCTCCACTCTTTTTCTCCTAAACTAAGGATTCCCATGAGACTTTCAACCAGGGGAACAGCGGGCAGCAGCCGCACATCCTGGGCTTAACCCGGAACCAGTCTTTAAGGACCACTTTACCACGACTTTTCAGTGAGCTAGCAGCAGCCGCACGTTGGCTCAGTTCTTTTACTGTGACTTCTATTTCACGATGAGCCAAAGCAGTCCTGCCCAGGCTCTCTCCTGTTGCCTCTTAAGCCCTTTCTTTGCTGCACTGTCCCAGCTTTAGTAAACATATTCTCAAAATCACCTGGACTCATACTGTGAAATCTTTCCTGCACGGAGCCAAGAACCCACACACTACCGTCAGGCCCAAGGTAGGACTTGCTCTGGGCCCAGACCCCATCTGGTGATACTACGATAAGTAGAGCTCTTCTCCTATCTACAGCAAATGTAGTATGAACAAAAAAAATACATATTTGTTTGTTTAAGCTATTAATATTTTGGAGTTTTGTTTTGGCAAAACCTAGTCTATCCTGACTGGTACAAACACTTATCAAAAGTAAACCAATAACCTGTTAAACAGACCATTGCTGATTCTGTCATAACCTTTCTGTCAATTCAGTACCTCCAACTTTGGAGGTCTAGTGCCAAATAGCCACCTGATTGGGTAATTTATATTTGCAGGATTTAGAACTGTACAGAAAAAATGGGTACTAAATGGACAATGATTGTAGATGAGCTGACAAAACCTTGTGAATTATCTTACATTCATTAAAATAGACCATAAAGACAACACAAATGACAAAATAGTGTTATACTTAATGATATCAAATACCATAATCAATGGTCTTTCATGTATGTTAAATTACTATCAGTGATGTGTGAGCCATTGTTTTCCATTTATCATCCTTACTTAAGAGGATCTCTTCAGGATTACTCTTCTTAACATGCTAAGTGTTTTTTTCCAGAGTCTGGTCCTCTCTTTCAAACTCCATGCCTTTTTGATTTAATGACACAAAGTGGCGGACATCCATCTCCCTCAATTCTGCCACAATAACAGAAAACTAAAAAAATTTAGATTTTCGAGATTGAAGTTATTTTGTACAATCGACATTTAGTTTTCTTCTTAGGTTTTCTTGTAGGTATACACCGAAGCTCTGCTCCTACTAATGTCATACCAGCTTTTATGTGGCTTTCAGGTAACTTGATGCCAATTTTGGTTCTAATTTTACATAGCGGTATGGCTCCAAATAAATGACTCAGCTGTAAATCTTAATTCCTAATTTGTGAAAGAGAGAGACTCTGATTGGCCCAACTTGAATCAGGTGTTTACTCTCGATCCAATCATCCAGTTGTAGTTGGGAGAGGATCACTTGGTACATAGGGCTTCCTTTTCCTAGCCCTATGAGTGAGGAAGATGGAATCCCAAAGAGGAAGATGAAGGATGCTAAGGGCCTCTTGAGCACAGAGAAACTTGTACAGTTAGCAGAAAATGCTTGTGGTTACCAAAAAAACTTACAGAAGCAAATTGCATATTCTACAATTCTGTGGAAGAGGTTATTGTTTCATTTCCTATCTGTTTCTTTTGCTGATTGCTAGCATTCACTAGTGAAAAGCAGCAGTGGAGGCCAAAAAGTATAAGAAAATTTTACTGGAGAACTTAAAATTAAGCAAAATTTTATCCAGCAATTACTTTTTGTATATATTAGAAAAAGTTTTTCTAAAAATTTTTATTTTAGTGGCTTAACACTTTGGGTTTGGCTTATAGAATAATAGAGGCCCAGTGCATGAAATTCGTGCACTGGGGGAGTGGGGTCCCTCAGTCTGGCCTGCACCCTTTCACAGTCCCAGACTGCTCAGGGGATGTCTGCCTGCTGGCTTGGACCCACTCCCCCTGGGGATCAGGCCTAAGCTGGTAGTCAGACATCATTCTTGCAGTCCGGGACCCCTGGCTCCTTACTTCCCACCTTCTTACTGCTCCTTACTGCTTTGCTTGCTGCTCCTTCAGGCTGCCGTGGAGGTGGGAGAGGCTCCCATCACTGCTGCTGCGCTCTCCAGCCTGAGCCCCACTTCTGGCTGAGCAGTGCTCCCTAGGAGTGCACTGACCACCAGGGGCAGCTCCTTCACTGAGCATCTGTCCCCTGGTACTCAATGCATATTATAACAACCAGTTGTTCTGGTCGTTCTGCCATAATGGTTGCTTAGGCTTTTATTGTGTAGATTATGGAGGCTCTGAGTTACAAAAGAAAGAGCATTATCTTCATGAATCACAAGTGGTCATGAGTGTAGGGATAAAACAGAGGTTCTGATCTTTGTGGCCCATTAGAATCACTAGGGGAACTTAAAACAATGTAATATCCTCACATACTAACCAGATTGACAACACAATAAAATTGGTAATACCAAGTGTAGGTGAAGATTTAGAAATAACTGAAACTCTTAGAATTCAGATTGGGGGTATAAATTAATATGATCACTTTAGGTAATTGTTTCACAGTATCTATTAAACCTGAACATAGGCCTACCCAATGCCACAGCGGTTCCATTCCTAAACACACACACAAAAAATGAATACATATATTCATCAAAAGATATGTGCTGGAATGTACACTATTTACAAAATCCCCAACTGGAAACTACTCAAATGTAATGTGTTGATGTAACGATCAACGATAGAATGGATCGCAAATGGTAGTATACTCACACCATAAAATACTGTACTGCAATGAGAGCAAACAGTATGGATGAATCTTATAAGCATAATTCTGAGCAAAAGCAATCAGGTGTACAAGAGGACATTCTGTATAACTTTTTTTTTTTACATAAAGTCATCTGTATGTTGGAAATCATAATAGCAATTATCTTTGGTGGAAGTTTTGGGTGCTAGGATCTTCTGTTTGTTGGTCTAGGTTCATGGGTGTTTGTGAAAATTTATTAACATGTGCATTTTTGATTTATTGACTTTTCTGTATATATGTTATACTTTGATAAAATCTTTTAAAAAGTTAGTGATGCCTGCACCTAAATCCAGAGAAATGAAATCTGACTCTGGGGGTGGAGCCCGAGTATAGTACTTTACAAAGCCCTCCTAGAGACCTTCACTTACAGATCAGGGCATGAACTCCTGGTCAGTGGAATGAACCATAGCCTGAGAATTGGGACGCCTGTATTTGGATTCTGGCCTTGGACAAATCACTGTCCTGCTCTGGGCCTTATTACCAGCCCTATGATCCTAAGGCATTATTAGCATGGCTTGGTTAATCCCACAGATAAGCTGACATAATAGGCTATGAGGGGGATATAAGGAAAAACAGATTTGAAATGGAGGCATGTGCCAGGATTGAGATCCAGCTGATTAATGGCCCAACCCACTAGTGTGTCAAGGGTGGGTGGTGTCAGAATGAGGAGTCTGCAGAGGACATGGGAACCTGCCTTAGTCTCCTTGGTCTCTATCACAGTTTTACCTGGAGGTGAAACTAAGTGGCAATTAATTTCACTTTTTCAGTTTGACTTTATCATTCCTTTGGAATACGCTAAGAATAGATCAGGAAATAAAGTTTCAAAAAATATTGTGCAAAAATCCAAATTTGTACCCTAGTAACAAAATGAATGGAGTTTTAGGAATATAAAATATTTATTTTTTAGTGAGCAATATTTCATTTCTTGAGGAACTCTCATTACCATAGAACAACTTATATAACCCCTCTATCTAATTTTTTAAATGGGCAATTAAAGCTCACAGAGAAGTGGTTTGTCTTAAGTCATACATTAATTAATGACAGGGAAGGCCAGAGAAAATCCTAGTCTCCTGACTTGGTGATTCTTTTATTCATTCAACAAACATCTGCTGAGCATCTACATGTGCCAAGTACTATGCCAGGCTTGGGAGATCCAATGGTGAACAAACCACAGCAAGTATGGGGTTACTGGACATTCATGTGGGCCTTGTCACTGGAGTCTAAGCTGGTGTCCTGGTGTCTGTTATCTTCGTCTCTGATTATTCCATGGGCAGAGTCTGACTCTCCATAGTCATTCTTGGGATGGCATCTATGGTGCTTCACCCAGCGGGACTCTGAAGAGGGTCTCTCCTCTGAAGATGTTTTGGGAGTAGTTCAAGAAGAGCTTGGCTGCAGGAGGTGTTAATGTGTGGGAGTGGCACCACTTCAGTTTGTCCATCACTAAAGGGTGTTACGAAAGCTGGGAGGGAACCAATGCCAAGAAATGGCTGAGTCTCGGAACACTGGGCATTAGCTAACCTTCATGGGAGTGCTCGCGTGGACATGAGCAAGCGGCGTGAGTGGGGCCCACGGGAGACTTGTGACCCATTACTCTAGTTGGGTCTGGATAGTGGCTGAGGACAGGAACCCTTTCTGTTGCCTTATATATAGAAATTAAACCCCTCTGTGGCAGTTTAAGTCTATCCTAAATATCTCTATAATTTTTGAAGTGGAAGATGAGGACTAGCTGATGGCCAAGGTAGGCCTTTCATGTAGAGGAAGTGTCTCTTCCCTGGCATCAGCCTACTTTTATGGTCTTTCCTGCCATCCTGACACTGCTCCCCATCCTGTGGTCTCTCTGAGGCACCCTTTGTGTCAAGGCCCCTTTTTCTCAGGCCCCTCCCTCTTCCTATCAGATTGTAACTCACCAGTCACCTGCTTTATTGCTGTAGGACATTGTTGGGCATATCTTTCTCATTTCTGGAAAATCTTAACCACATCATTGGGTTGAAGTATAAATAAGTCACATCTCAATTTCTTCCCCCCCGCGCCCCCCCCCCCCCCCGCCAGTTAGTTGTTCTAGCTCCTCTGCTTTCAGCAGCAGAAAGTTGGATAACCTCCTTTTGAAGCTCATCTCCTTCACAATTAGCCAAAAATCACAAGTGGCTGTCAATACCATTTCCAAATCTAGGCAGACGGAGAACTGGAATGCTCTATCACTCTAATAGAGTCAACGTTTTGGTTATAGCGTTTTATCCCTCACTGACCATGGACATGGGTCCAACAGTGCAGAGAGCTCTGAGTGATCACAGCTGGGCAGCACTCTTGGACCCAGATTCATAGTTCTCAGTTCTCTTATGTGCTCAATGGATGCTTCCAGAGCATGATCAAGGGATCCTGTGTCCAATGTCCTCACCCTGTGACACACCAACTGCCTTAACTTTGTATGAAACTCAGGACACCAGTCCAGGGCCCCCTTTATCTTGTGTCAAGTTCATCCAGGGCTATTGGTGTTCTTTCTTTCTAGGAGAGTGGTATTGAGGGCTGCTCAATTCTACTCTTCCTCTCTGGGAAGAGGGGTGTGGTCCTGGTTCCTTCCCTTCCAGAAGGGCTTCTTTGGAAACTGCTTGTCATCCTTTCCTGGCTCCACTACCTCAGGACTCTGCATACAAAGGGCAGCCTTGGCTAGTCTCCAGGAAAAATTGCCTGTTCCTTTTCTCTGGATTAAAGGTCATGCAAGTAATTTTTCTCATAAATATAAAAATCTGCTCCCAGGTAAATTGCTGTCTCCCCCTCTGGACATAGAAGAGGCTGGTATCACATAATTCTACCTCCAAGGATCCCTTTATAAATATGAATAAACTCCATCAGTGACTAGGGCCAGCGGTGAGTCACAATGTCATACTCTGGGCCATTTCTCTCCTAGTCAGACAACTTGCTATTTCTTTCTTTTTAAAATTTGTAGTGAGGGAGGGAGGGAGAGGGAAAGGGAGAGGGAG
>PVJC01011365.1:0-41727 GCA_004026665.1 Murina feae | reverse complement strand
AGTTGTCCCAGAGACTCCTTACACTATCTTCATACTTTTTGATCCTTTTTCTTTTTTCTTCTTTTCTTTTTTCTTTTTGCTTGTCCCACTGGGTGGGTTTTGCTTCTTCATATTTCATATCTTTGACTTGCTTCTTGCGATCCTCTCGTCTGCTGTTGGATGTCTGTATAATATTCTTCATTTCAGTCAGTGTATGATTTATTTCTAGTTGGTCCTTTATCATATCCTTGAGGGTCTCATTAGATTCATTGAGGATCTCACTAAATTTATCGGCAGTCTCTAGCATTTTCTTGAAAAACCTAATAACTGTGGTTTTGAACTCTATATCCTGTCGTTTTCTTTTCTCCATTTCTGTCATTTGTGACCTGTTTTGTCTCCGCATTTTGGCTGCTTCCCTTTCTGATTTAGGCAATCACTGCGAGGGATTAACCTCTAAGCCACTTGGTTATGAGAGTCAGCTGTGTCTACAGTGGGAGAACTTCTGTGCTGGAGACACCCTTATGGGGCAAGAGTTGTTTCAGTGGAGCTTTTATGCTCACTGCATCTGCCCTGAGTGTGTTCCTTGTGAATCTGAGTTTTATTTAGGTTAGTCCCACTCTGGCCACTGGGTGAGGCTGGCTCCTGTATCTTTAAGGAGGCGTTGCTTAAGCCTCTGCCCTAGCTCTGACGCAGCTTGGGAGGGGCGGGGCATCGGGGAGTCTGCAGGGTAGGGTGGAGCAAATAGCTATGGAGCTTCTCAGCCCTGCGCTGAGAGACACCAGGTCTCTGTGTCCCACGGTAATTGCTGCAAGCAACGCTGAGAGAAACCCGCTTTGGGTTTCCTCTCGGTGCCAGTCAGTCCCCCTTCTCCGGGTGTCTGGGTCCTCAGAAACTCGCCTGGAACTGGAGTTCAGAGCCGCTGGGGATTTGGAAAAGAACCGCGTCCCCCGGCGCCAGCCCTTCCCCGAGCCCCGTGCGTGCGCCTCCGTACCTCTGTACTTTGCTTCCACTGCTCCTCTGAGTTTCAGACTCTTCTCTAGTTGTAGGATTTTCACTCAGCCAGCCTTCCTGTGGGTGCGAGTGGTGTCCGTGTGTTCTTTTCGTGGTTTTTCTGAAATAGTTGTTCACGGCTGCATTTACGGTGTCTACCCTATGCCACCATCTTGTTTCTCCCTCTGCCTTTCACTCTTAAGGCTGTTTACCAAGAAGACAATTGTATTTTTCTTTTTTTAGGAGCAGGAGGTGTTGGAGGGGCCTGGGCCATTAGCCTCACTCCACATTCCTGGTTTCTTCAATCACAATTGCCTCTCCATTTCCCACCTAACTACCTTTACTTAGCTAAAATTTTGGGAAGGTCATCTCATGTGTGACTCTTAGCCCTCTTAGAGTGCCGGCCACTGTCTCTTAGCAAGGCTCTATCACCTTCCCTTTCTGCTTTCAGATGTCCTGCTTGTACTGAAAGAGCAACTCACTCTGACACCATGATTTCTTTTCTTTGAAGCTGAATCCCAAAGTATAACATGTGACAGTATAACCAAACTTTTTGCAATCCCCTCACCTGAATATAAGGAGGGGAATTCTTTATTGTACCTCAGCGCACCTAAATTCAGCCACTTCCATATAGGGCTATCACTCATAATATCCCACTCCTACTCCTGACTTACATATTGGTTAAGACCCTTTTGGTTGTAAGAGAAAGAAAAAACAATTAAAACTAGCCCTGACCGGTTTGGCTCGGTGGATGGAGCATCAGCCTGCGGACTGGAGGGTCCCAGGTTCGATTCCAGTCAGGGGCATGTACCTTGGTTGCTGGCATGTCCCCAGTGGGGGGTGTGCAGGAGGCAGCTGATCGATGTTTCTATCTCATTGATGTTTCTAACTCTCTATCTCTCTCCCTTCTTCTCTGTAGAAAAATCAATGAAATATATAAAAAAAAACACAACCTTCCTCCCAAAACAACAACAACAACAACAAAAACCAATTCAAACTAGCTTTAAAAAAAAAAAACCAAGAGAAGGTATTGGCCCAAGTTTAGTAAGTACAAGGTGGTAGAAGCAGCCTGAAGTGAGTGAGGCTATGTCCAGAAGTCCAACTAACATGATTAGGAGTCTGTGTATTTTTTCTCTATCTCTTGGCTCATTTTGTCTTTGGTGTCTACTTCATTCTCCAGCAGACTCTTCATGTGGTTGAAAGATGGTCCCCTGTAGTTCTTGGTTTATGTTGTTCTCCTAGTTGGTATTCTAGCAAATATAGAATGCCTCATCCTAACAAATCCATTAGAATGGCCTGGCTCAGCTTGGCCACATGCCCATTCCTGAATGAACCACTGTGGCCAGGGCTCAGGGTTCTCTGGTTGACCAGGTTGGGACCATGGGTCTGAATCTGAAATTTAGCACCACTTGAACAACAAGGAGACAATGAGTAGAAGGATAGTTTCTTGAAGAGATTCCAGGCAGATAAAAACAAATGAGGGTGTTCTGAATCATCTCCATGGTTTCATTGTCCAAGACCATTGGAAGATCTCGACATTTGCCCACATAATTGTTTTTAGTTCACTTTTAGTGCAGACATTTGTATACATAGTCAAAATCAAATTTCCACCAAGTGGTTCCCTGAAATGAAAGTGTTTATCTTTTAATGTCATGGCTCTCAAACTAGATTTTGAGAGCATTATGAATTTTGGGAGTACATAATACACTTTTGTTTATTTTAATTGGGATTAATTCATGCATTATTCACATTTGGAAAACACTGTACACTCTTTCAGTGTTGTATAATATAGTGTTATATGGGAACATATGGTTCCCCATGTTTCCAAATAAGATTTATTATTGACAGCCCCCCAATTTGTGGAGATCTCACAAAATAGTAATTGTACTCATAGTACCTTAGGAAAAATACATACGACAACAATTATTATGCAGTCAGTACTCTATTAAGCACAATAGCATTGGTAATACTTTTTTTTCTTTTTGTTAATCCTCACCTGATGATATTTTCCTACTGATTTTTAGAAAGAGTGAAAGGAGGGGGAGAGACAAAGAGAGAGAAACATTGATGTGAGAGAGACACATTGATAAGTTGCCTCCCACATGGCCCCAACCAGGGATTGAGCCTGCAGCTGAGGCAGGTCGCCTGCCACATACCCTTAACTGGAATCTACTAGTAACCCAGGACCTTTAGTCCCAGGGCTGATACCCTATCCACTGAGCCATAGGGCAGCATCAGTAATACTTGAAAAATAACAGTATACATGGAAGCTGGACCTATGGTTTGATCAGTCTACAGAAAATGCCTGGGTACCTGTGGATTGTTTTGGGCTGCTCATGGGATGTTACTTAAGAGAAATGGGCTAGTAAGTCAGAGACTGCTGGAGTAGTGAGGGATGAAAAAAAGGGTTCAGTCCCAGCTTTACAACATGTGAGCTGTTTGACCTTCGGTGAGTTATTTAACCTCTTTAACTATTTCATTTTGTTAGATGGGAACTGGCAATAATGCCACCTGTCCTCCTCAAGGTTGCTGTGAGAATTAGAGATAATATAGATAAAGCACTTGATAGTGTCCTTGACACATGATTAGCACTCAATATGGGGTAGCAATTATTGTTACCACTTTATATTGTAATTATCTATTTACTGTAAGTATCCTTGAAGGTAGGCATTGTGTTTTGTGCCTCTTTATATTCTCAATGCCTTCCCAGGTGTTGACTTATGCAGGATATGTTTACTAAGTGAATAAATAAATGATTAGAAAACAAAATGCAATCATATATCTAGTGTCTAGCCCAGTGGCTACAGCATGGTTAGTACTCCTTAAATGCACCTCTCTTCTTCTATCGTCGAGGCTTAGGCCTGGTCTAGTCCAATAGATTTCAAACTTTAGTGTACTTGAGAATCCCCTGCAGGGCTTGTGAAAACACATTGGTAGCCCCACACCAAGTTTATGATTCAGTAGGTCTGGGGTGGGACCTGGGCAGTAGTAATAAGTATTTTTTTAGAGCCTTCTCCACCAAGGCTCTCAATTATGAGGTACAAATCACTAGCCTTACCATTGGGCTTGCACAACCCAACATGGGGCATTGTTATCTGCCTGTGGTCAGCTGGCACCACTGTAGAAACTCTCTCTAACAGAAAATAATCAACATTTCAGTAAATCTCTTTTTTAAAATATATGTTTTATTGATTTTTTACAGAGAGGAAGGGAGAGGGATAGAGAGTTAGAAACATCGATGAGAGAGAAACACTGATCAGTTGCCCCCCGCATACCCCCTACTGGGGATGTGCCCACAACCAAGGTACATGCCCCCCGACTGGAATCGAGCCGGGGACCATTCCATAGCCCGACTCTCTATCCACCGAGCCAAACTGGTCAGGGCAGTAAATCTGCTCTTGTATTTCTAAATTGATTATGTAGATATCATATGTCAGTCAATCAGTTAATAAATTGAGATTCTTCATGGGTACATTATTATTTCTCGCAGGCCAGTGGGTGCCTGTAAATCTCTTGGACAGTTGTTTTTGTTTTATTCAGTGTGTGTGGGTGTGTGTGTGTCTCCAATGCAATGAACTTGTCTTGATTTGTTTCTTATAATCCATTATATAATCAAGGGATTAACTCAATGGAGTCATAAGGGTATGGAGGGGAGAGCTGTTCTTTATTTTAGAAATCAACCTACTCTTCTCACATATAAAGTCTTCCCAAGATCTTAAATGTGCAGTTGTGGGTACATTAAAAGCAAGTTGAATTACAGTCATGTTTGCTTGCTTCCCTCCCTCTTGGTTTATGCCTGTGTCTCGTGCTTATTTTTTCCTTGTGAACTTTAATACATGCTTAATGTGAATCTTAATGATTTGATTACAATGGCATAATTATATAATTGGGATGTATTGTGCATGCTGCTGGGAAGGCGTCTGGAAGGTGCTCAGTGAGTGACGTTACATAAACAGAATAATAATGATCATGAGATTGAGAATGAGACTAATGAGAAAATGATTAGAAAAATTTGGAAGAAATGGACACTTGTGGAAATGAGCAGGTAGCATTTCTTTTGCTTTAATGAATGGGATTAATTTCACCTCTGAGACTGAGGCTCCTGAAAAACCAAAGCTATTAGAAAGAGATAGGTTCAGATGGTGAGCTTTTATTGGAGGCCACAATGGATATGTGGGATGGACCCAAGCCCTACCTGTCCAGGCATTAAGCAAGTCAAACTCATCAACAAGCTCTGATGCACTGCTTCTTACAATTATTAGGACAGAAACAAGCTTAGTTCTATTTCTCACTACTGTTCTTGCCTTGGAATGCTTTATGTAGTCCATTTGCATATCATCAGCACATTGAGAGCTCCATTAATGTGGAATAGAACCACTTTCTCCTCCCTAGTGTAATTCCACCATTTCTCCCTACTGCTACTGAAGAGGAATGGTACTTAGCCAATCGTTTTGTGTTCCCAGTTAATGACCACCATTAATGTGTCATTTGTGCTAGAGAAACATGTCCACTGCTTAGAGCTCTTCCGCATAGTAATTGGCCTGTGCAGTGACACCCTTAACTTGATGTTTACTGCTTGTTGCTATAATCACAATGATTACTTTCGCAACTTATTTTAAAACATAAACATATCTGCTTATGATTCAACAAACACCTACTAGTATATTTATTAAACACCTATATATAGGTGCTAACTGCTTCATGTGATGCAGAAAATAGGAAACATAGCATTTGTAGTTTAGGAGTTGAAGCTTAGACAAGGCACTCTTGAAAAGTTAGATATTGCAGGCTATTCATTACATGGTGGGTCAGAGAAATGATTCAGAATATTTTCACTATCACCATGTATTCTTTCATCTGTCAACTTAAAAACATTTATTGAATTCCTATTATGTGAACAGCTCAGGGGTAGGGGCAGAATACTGAGATGAACTTTTCCAAGTTTTGCCTTCAAGGGAATTTTGGAAGGCAATCTGGCTATATCTAGTAAGAAAAAAAAAATGGGCACACTGTGATCCAGTGTTTTCATTTATTAGTTTGTACCCCAGATGGACATTTATTCATGTGCACAGAAAAGGCTATGCAGTTATGGTGATCACAGCATTGTTTGTAATGTCATAATACTGCAAACAACTTACATGTTCCATAGGGGAGTATCTAAATAAACTGAAGTTAAAGACCTACAATGAAAATTATGCAGAGGTTAAGCAGAATGAGATAGATCTATCAATAGATCTGTAGGATACACTTTTTAGTAAAATAAATGGTAAATAATTATGTATGGTATCTTTTATGAAAAAGGTAAAGTAAAAGAAAAACATAATATACAATAGTTTTATACATTTTCTAGGCGGTATAGATATGTATATAAAATACAAAACCATGAACCCGGCTGGTGTGGCTCAGTGGCTGAGCATCTCAACTGAAAGGCACTTCTCCTGTGTAAGGATGCAAAGGTTCAATTGTACCACACCTCCCTGCTTGATGAGCCTGCCTCAAACTCTGCTTTTCTTCTTAGCCTCTTCAATGAATTTTTCTAGCCCATTTGCCTTTTTTAGAAATCAATAAAGTCTTGAGTGGAAAGTTGTGCCTGATATCGGTGTTACTTGCTGCATTTCTTGTCTCTCTGGGTTCCTGGAATCACATGTCCTGGTATCTTGGTAGTTCTGAACGGCAATTTTTATCTCTCTGTATCCATGACATCGACTAATCTGACATAGGCTCTCAGGTTTACCACTACTTACAGCTTGACTTACAGCATCACTTAAGAGGTGGCAGATGCCTTGAGAGAAAAAGTGGGGCAAGATATTAGGACTCCTCTCAATGAATTTTCCTTCTCTCCAGGATCGTGGGTCTTTAAGTCCTAGGGCCTGACTGAGTCCCTGATGCCTTGAAACAGATTTTTTGGTCCCATTTTTTAAGTTACTCTTGGCAGGAGGGTGACTGTGCTACAACAGAAACAGATGTCTCTATAAGTATCAATCTAATGTGCTTTTAAGATGAAGTCTGAAATACTGAGTGAGGCCCAGCTCAGGGACAGTCTTGTAATTTAGGACCCAGCTGTATTCTGTGGTAGCCACAGCTATGTTGTTAGCCAGTCATGTCCTCTTCCAAGTTAGTGTTTATAGGCCTTTCTCAGGGACCAGGCCTTGGCTCACGCCACTGAGGGAACTGCTTCTCTGAGAAGAGAACGTGGTTCGCATGTGCTCCTACCTGAGGTTTGCACTGGAGTTCTGGGGCCTGAGTCTTTTTTTTTTTCGCTTTCAGGGCAAAGCTTGGGTACATCTTAGCAAAAATACTACACATTATAGTAGGGGAATTCTCCTGGGTTTCAAGGTATATCTCTCTAGGAGCAACACTTACCAAGATTTATTCTGTTCTATTTTTCAATGTCAGATTTTAGCTGACATCATTTCCTGAATTATAGGCATTGAATTCAATCTTTGGACTCTTGGGTCCTTTATGTTGATTCAGACGCACTGTGTTGGACCCTCAAAGAATCACAACTATGTGGAGGGTGGGTGAATGTGAATATGGCCAGAGAAGGGCCAGTATAGGTAATGGGCCTGCAGACCAGTTGGCTGAGAAGATGTTGCTTGGGAGGGTGGGTGAAGTCTCTCCTAGCATGTGGTGATAGGAACTAAGGGTGGGAGATGAGGGGGTAGATCTATACATTCCTTATTTATTTTTTTCTTTTAATTCTCACCTGAGGATATTTTTCCATTGGCTTTTAGAGAGAGTGGAAGACAGAGAAAAAGACAGAGAGAAATATGGATGTGAGAGAAACACATCAATTGGTTGCCTCTTGCACGAGCCCTGACCAGGACCTGGGCTGAGGAGGAGCCTGCAACCTAGATTCGCGCCCTTGACCAAAATTAAACCCGGGACTCTTCAGTCCACAAGCCAATGCTCTATCCATTGAACCAAACTGGCTGGAGCTATCTACACATTTTTTTTTTATTAAATGGGGAAATTCAGAGATACACCAGAGGTCACTTCGCAGCTTAGGACTCAGTTTTGCGAATGGTTTCATTTAGAGTTGGGAAGGCAACCGTGGGCCTGGGAATGTCTGAGGTCAGAGATGCTGTAGGTTTAAACTAATTTTCATCCTTAGCTCCTGAACTTTATTATTATCTTAAAAACCATCCGTGGATAACCTGTCGCCCACTCTCTGAGATAGGTTCACGTTTCTCTTAGTTGATATGCAAAGTCCATGTGAATCTGAGCATTTGACCTATTGTGACTAAATGTGAGGGATGATTAAAATGCTCTCGTATTGGATCTCACAAGGTACTGAAAGTTCAAGGACAAGGAGAGCCTTGAGAAGAAAAATACCTTTCTCTGGGTTTGGAGCTGGTGGAGGTGAGCCCTGATGGTTTCTGTGGGTGGGCTTGAACGAGCCTAAATTGCGAGAGGACTGACAAATGCTGGCCTGAGGAGAAAGGGTGTTCCTGTTTCTGAGGAAAGCCTTATTTGTAATACCTATTTTGGAGCTCAACTACACATATCCAGTGCCCCGTCTCCTATGTTAACCAGATGAACGCTATTATATTAATAAAGTCTTGCATAATTCTAGAAACAAGACATGCTTTTTCCTTTTTCAAAATTTGTTCCAGGATCCCAAAGACCATGACTACTGAAAAGGGGGTGCTGGCATTAATGATAACTTAGGGAGGTAAGGTACCAACATTCTATGTGCTAGGTGTGTATTAGGCACATTGTGTAAGTTGCCTATAAACAAACCTAGGTCTTTGACATGGATGCTTTGCATCTGTACCATCTTGCCTCATGCTTGTCTTAAATATTGCCTTAAAAGAATACTGTGTTCTGTTCTTTTCAAAACTGTGTTTCAGATACATGTGTCTGCAAAATTGTAGGCTGGCTTCTGCTGTCTTCCTGTTCCCCACTGAGCCTGGCATGGACTGGGAACTGTGTAAGCTTTAAATGAATGTTTGATGAATGAATGTATCTCCATGGAAATAGACCTGACAGTGACAGAGAGCTCCATCTTTCTGCCTCCCAGCTTCCTGGCCCTTCTGATCCCAATTAGGTTGTGCCTGCGAAGATAAGCATACTGGGGAGGATTTCAGCCAAGTTTTTCTCAGGCACATTCTACCTGCATTGATGTTAGGAGCCAACATGGAAAAGTTATGCTATTCATGTGAAAATGACAAACACTTACACCAGGAAGCTAGTTAATAACAACAAAATTGGGACCTTATCGTTTAATACTTCAGAGGCCTCCATTTCCTAATGAAGAGACTCTTAAACTTGATCATCAGATTGGGGGACAAAATGAGACTTTTTAATAGTATAAGCTTGTGGTTTAATCTGACTAATTGGATCTGGGAGGGGGCCAAAAAGTCTATGTTTTAAAAAACGGTGCCTAGGAGATTCTAGATGATTCTGATGATCGACCTGATTTGGGCCACACTATAAAGTAAAGCTTCTCAGCATGGCAGGCAAAGACCTTCATATGTTGGTTTTCCTTGCCCACCTCTTCTGCTGCCTCTTGGTGCACATTTCAGCTTCTGCATATCCCCCTGCCCTTTTACCAACACACATGTACACATACACATGCACATAGAAACACAGTCACACAGACATACACATTCACACACAAAGAAATTTACAGATACACCTACACACACAGACCCTCTCGCACATAGACACTCACTCATATAGACACACACAGACATGCAAACACAGACATAGAAACACAGACATACATAGAACCCAACACATACAGTGCTGTGGCTTCCCTTTGTGCCTTTGTACCTTCTATCCCTTTGCTTAGGACATACTTCCCTTCCGTCAACCCAACTGTGATGGTTTTATGTATCATGTGGCTAGGCTATAGAATCTAGATATTCGACTAAATTATTAATCAATTACATTGTTGTTGTGAAGGTATTTTGTAGATGTGTGTGACATCTATAATCAATTGGCTTTCACTAGAGTTTATTTTCCTTGATAATGAATGGGCCTCTTCCAATCAGTTGAAAGGCCTTCAGAGCAAAACTAAGGTTCCCTTGAAGAAGTAGGTTTCCTTGTGGACTTGAGTTTGTGTATTAAGTTGCCACCAAATGTTCCAGTTGTATTAAAGGACTTTGGAGACTTAAAAAATTAAATATACATAAATATTTAATTTATCCTGTTATATTTAATTGCCATTAGTAATCTACACTAATAAAAGAGAAACATGCAAATTAACTATCACTCCATCACTCTGCTACACCCACCAGCCAATCAGGAGCGAGTATGCCAATTAACCCAACTAAGATGGCAGCAGCCACAGAGCTGGAGTGAGTATGAGGCTTGGGTTGCCTGCGGTGATGGAGGAAGCCAAGCTTCCTGCCTGCCCTGGCCAGCCCTGGGTTCCACTCAAGGCTATAAAGTTTCAATTACGGAAGATAAATAAATCTCAGATACCTGCTTCCAGCCCACACTGAAAAATAGGAGAGGCTGGGAGCTTGGGTCACCATGGGGTGAAAACAGCCTGAAAACAGCCATCAACCCCTCACCAAGGCTGGCCAGCCACCCCAGTGGGACCCCCACCCTGATCTGGGACACCCTTCAGGGAAAACCAGCCGACCCCCACCCATGCACCAGGCCTATATAATAAAAGGGTAATATGCAAATTGACCCTAACAGCAGAATGACTGGGAATGACTGGTCACTGTGACACACACTGACCACCAGGGGGCAGACGCTCAATGCAGGAGCTGCCCCCTGGTGGTCAGTGTGCTCCCACAAGGGGAGCTCTGTTCAGCCACAAGCCAGGCTGATAGCTGCCAGTACACCGGTGGTGGTGGGAGCCTCTCCCGCCTCCTCAGCAGTGCTAAGGATGTCTGACTGCAGGTTAGGCCTGCTCCCTGCTAGCAAGTGGACATCCCTTGAGGGCTCCTGGGCTGCCAGAGGGATGTCTGGCTGCCAGCTTAGGCCCGGTTCCCCGGGGAGTGGGTCTAAGCCAGCAGATGGACATCCCCTGAGGGGTCCCAGACTGCAAGAGGGCTCAGGCCGGGCTGAAGGACCCCCCCACCCCCGAGTGCACAAATTTTTGTACACTGGGCCTCTAGTAGTTAATAACTAACAGCTAGCATTTATTGAGAGTTTACCATATACCCAATTTCCAATGGCACTAATTAACTTCATCTTTACACAATTCAATAGGTGAATATTCTTTTCTTCATTGTATAGATGAGAAAAACTGATGTATTTCAACCAAGGTCAGATTTATATTTTGACAATGCTACTCCAGAATCTTTAGTCTTATCTACTCTGTTATAATTTTGAACAATATTCTATACCTTGATTTCTTATTGCATTTTCTTTTTTCAATATCTTTGAGAGTAATTTCAACTATATTCCTTTCCAGAACAACTTTGGGTAAGGTAAATTACACTAGAAAATCCATTTGCTTGATTTCTTCAAAATTCTAAACTAAACAGTTAAAATAACAGTGATGTATGTCCTAGTGCTTCTATTTTTGGAAATTGCTCTAAAACTTTTGCATAATCTTGTATTTAGAAATTTGCTCTTATTTTGCCTGTTTCAATTTTCATAATTTACCAGAAAGAGCATGCTATATTGGCTTTTTGCTCTATACATTTTGTAGTAATATTTGTAGTAATATTTTGAAAGCAATATAATTCTGGCCTGACCTTGTTAATTCATATTTGGTGCCCCCAAGTGTGAGAGACTCCAATGGCAATGTATAGGCCTACAAATTAACACAGTGTCCAGCCCAAAGACCAAGAGTGAGATCCATACTCTTAGGTGACTTGGCATGTAAGACCCAGAAGAAGAAGCAACAAATATCCCAGATACTGATGTTCCTCTAGGTTTCAAAGCCTGTCCACATGAGCTCAGTGCCCATGCTCACATGTAGGCCACCTCTCTGCTTTTCTCCCCATTTAGGGTGAGACAGTGGCCTGAGGTGTTCCCTTCATCAGTCTCCCAGCCTGGCTTTATTCTAGTTGCCTTGACCTGTGCAATGGTCTTTGCAAGTTTGTCATCCTTGATACTCCAGCTTGGGTTATGGGACATCATCCCAATTGTGTCCCCAGACTTCTGCTACAAAGGGGCCTGAGCATACACACTGGGTTTGACTCCTGGCTCTGAGACTAGATGGTGTGCAGTGCTGGGTGGGTTTCTCAATCTTGTTGAGTCTTCGTTTCCATATTTGTAAAAACAGAGCTAATGTTCACTTGCTGGTATGTTAGGCTTAGTTAGATTAGTGCTGTGTTATATCAGTGCTCCAACAAGCAGTAGAGAGAAGCACAGAGGGAGAGTGTCTCATTCAGCCTGGGGAGGGTCTCAGAAAGGTCTTCCTGGAGGAAATGATACCTAACCAGAGTCTTAAAAAGTAACAAATAAAATTAGCCTGGTCAAAAATGTGTGTGGTCAGAAAGGGGATGGTACAGCCTGAGATGAGGAAGGCCTGGATGCAAAATGATGTTTACACAAGAAATTTGTGCTAGGTCTGTGGGCTAGAAGGTAAGAAAAGTGTGAGGAAAAGAATGACGAGGGATTGGACTAGAGATGTACCCAGGACTCTGAAAGACAAAAGTAGAAAGGTTGGGAACCCTCACAAATTAAATTTTTGTTCTGGTAAAGGTGAATTTACTGTTGATTTAGAATTTTTAAATATTAGTGTTAGAGGGACCTTAGAGATGACCTTATCTTGCAAATAGAAAAATCGAAACCCACATTGGTCCACGTGTGAGGATGACAATGTTAATTACTGGCAGACCATGAACACAGCCTTTTGCCTCCTCATAGACTGGTCTTGCCGTGTTCATACTCCCGCTCCCTTCCTCACTCAGGAGGGGTCTCTACCACTTGGGACATTCCCCATCTCTGCTGTTGTCTGTGTAGTTTGTTGACAGCTCTGACAGCCCATATCATGTATTCCTTATTTATTTTTTGTTTCTCTTGTTTTCTGTTTCATCAAAGTAACACTTGGTCTTGGTTTTAAGAATGAAACAGTGCCACGCTGTGTTACTAAAATAAAGTGTGGAAGCCTCCCTAGGCCAGTCTTCTTTTAGCATAACTTGGCTGTTAGCCTAGTGATATCTTGCTCCCAGGAGAGGGATATGTGGGGGGAAGTTGGCGAGTGGAAGATAGCATTAGGGTGCAGTCTCTGGGGCCAGATCTCTTGAGTTTGAATGCCAATCTACCACTTTCTTAGTCATGTGACCTTGGGTGAGTTGCCAGTGACTCACACTCTGAGTTTTCTGTGTTGTGTAAGATGCTGCAAAAGATACAAAGAGAGCTCTAGGACAAGCTGGCCTTCAAGGAGCTCTCAGACCACAGGGAGAGGGAACTAACAGATGAACTTGAAGTCCCTAGCATGTAGTAAGGAGACTTGTACCTCTACTGGGAGTCAGATGAACCAGGGTCCAAGATCCAGCACTGTCAACTTCTCTGAGTCTCACTGTTCCTTCTGAAAGGTGATAATAAATACCTCTTTCATTGAATCATTATGAGGATTAAATGAGATTAATGGGTAAATGAAGGAGGAGGAGGTGGTAAGGAATCCATCACGGCACTGTGGAACAAGAACAGGACCTATCCTTAGACAGATTTTGAAAAATTCCTGGAGGATAGAAAGCAGATGGGATCAGATTGCTGAAACATAAGGGCCGAAAAAAAGCCATAGCCTATGACATAGACAATGGAAAACTACTGTGGAAGTAATAGAAATTCCAGAAATATTTTAAGCTCAGACTCAACAAACAGACCAGGAGGGGCTTTGGGGAAACCATCAGGTTAATTAATAAAGCTTAGTATTTGGAACAGATGAGCCCACCAATCACATCAACTTTCCCGCCCCACATCAACTGAGCAGACAGCATGGGCAATGTTTATACCCAGGACAAAAGGGGAGAAACAGAGAGGCAGGACACAGTTGGAAGTAACCCCAGACAATTAGAAAGAAAGAGAAAAGAAAGAAAAAAAAGAAAGTGAGAAAGAAAAAGAGCAAGGTTGATTTTTGCATTTGCCCCCAGAATAAACTGTGAGCACAGCTGTCCGAAGCAGGAGGAATCCTGACTCAGGAATCTCAGATGGGCATTTGGGTCAGAAGAGAGAGAGAAATGACTCCAGATGACTTACCTACTGGAGGAGAGAGACCCCACCCTTCTCAGAAGGCAAGGGAGCTACTAGCTTGCAATTCCTGCCCTTCACCCTGTCCCCCCTGCCTCTGGCCCCCCAAATCACCCAGGACAGCTGAATTAGCACTTACATACTCAGGCAAAAAAGAGTTTCAAATTCAAGTGCAAACAATAGTTTAGAATATCCAAACATTTAAGGAAAACAAACATTATTAAAAAAAAGAACCAAAGTCAACAAATAAAATAGTTAATGTCTTTGGGAGGGGAGAAATAACTTTAAATATTCAGACATGAGGAGCTGGTATGCCATTAGTGAAGAATAAGTGGTATAAAAAAAGAATTTATTAGGATTCTATAATCACCAACTATTTTTTAAAATTTAACAGATGTGCCAAATAGCAGAATGGACACTGATGAAAAATGAATTCATGAATTAGAGAGTAAATTAAAAAAAATGAAAACAGAAAAAAGATAAAATAAAAAGGAGAGACCAGAGAGCATGGGAGAGAGAAAATAAATACCAATATGAGAAAACTTAGAACTGAAACAAAACCACAAGTTTTCAGATTGAAAAGGGTCACAGAGAGACATAAAAAATGAATGATCACAATGAACAAACATGCTGCAAGAGAACACACCTGGATACATGCCGGTGAAATTCATAGGACCGCAATCACAAAGAAAATACGGGCAACTTCAGGAGAAAGCATAACAGTTTACCTAGAAAGGAACAGGACTCAAGTGGGCATCACATTTCTTTGCTAATCCTGGAAGCTCAAAGTCAATGGTATCAAACCTAGGATCTAAGAGGAAATCAATTTGAAATTACAGTTCTATGCTGTGCAGATGTCTGTGGCCATTCATCTCTCGACTCACGTCTGATCCCCCCCTGAGGCTGCAGTGAATATTTCTCTGTGAGCTCATTGACCTGCTCACTTTTGCCCCTTCCTTGTTTGTGGTAATCGTGGAGGTGTGCCACTTGAATGCCCTTCAAGAGAACATGCTGCAGGGAGCAGTGTGGATGGGAGGATGCCCTCCTTCAGGGTGCCATGCATGCATTAAATCAGAGACCTCCTTGTGGTACTGTGTCCTCAATAGGGTGGATAGATGAGCCCAGGAAAGAAGGGGTTGAAAGCAGGAGTGGCTCCATTTACCTTCACTCTCAATGACCCCTTAGATATTTTGTGCTTCTTGTGCCTGGAACTATAGACACTGCAGGCTTAGAGTCTTTATCCCCAGTGGAGGTACACTTTTATCAGGGGATGGAGTAAGAATCTCTCTAAACTCTAGATTATACTGTAGCCAGAACTATCTGGATGCCCTGCACCGAGGGACCAGCAGGTAGGAAGGGAAATCTCTTGGCTGAGGTAATTGGCAACTGATCAGTGGAGTAGAAGGGGCTTTTTTAAAATGGATAAATTTAGTCATATTACATCTGTAGTCATTGCTGATATATTCGGATTTATTTTTACATTCCACTTATCATGATTTCTCTTCCTCCCTTTTTTATTTATTTAGTATTAAATAATTTTTTTTTCATTTTTCCCTCATCAAATTTATATGGTCTATTGCTATTCTTTTAGTGGCTACTCTTAAATTTTAACATGCATTCTTGCCTTAATAAAACCTTATAGTTTATCAGAATTGCTTGCTACCTTCTTTCTTAAGGATCCTGTATTATCTTAATGATCTTGGCCTGATCATTCCCCTCTAATCTTACAAATTGTTCAGAGTTGTGGTTCCACTTTGTTTTTTTTTTAACTCCTCCCATCACTAGTGTTATTGTTGCTTCATACTATTGATGGGAGTTCTGATTTGTAGCCATGACTCGTTTGCTCACTATTCTTTCTTAAATCCCATTCCTGCTGGGCTCAATTTTCTACTTCCTGAAGCTATCCTCTTTAGGATTATGTTTAGTGAGGGACTCCGGGTGTCAAACTTTCTAATTCGTTCTTATTTATTTCATCCTCATCTGAGAATGGAAGTTGAGAAAGAGAAAAAGGAAAAGATCGCCTGACATCTGGGACTGATCTAACTTCACAGTCAGGCTTCAATATTATGATTAACCGATCTGATGCCTACAGCTAAGCCATGTTGTTCTCTCGTTGGCCATAAACAGTCTCACACAAACTCCACTTAGACAGGTCACTGTATAACTCACAAAATGCCAAACATGCCTCTCTCCTCCTAAAGAGTGACGGCAATTTCTTCACCAATTACTGTTCATCCTCACTCCCTAGAGATAAGTATTGAGATACCCAATCGTAGAATTGCTCCCACTTTCTGATAACACCCCAACCACAATAGACCCTCCTCAAATTACCAACCGAAGCTCAACTCGTATAATAGATTATTTCTAGCACCATCTTACTGAGACATACCACGCTTCTTTTTTGCTGTAATAAGTAATAAATACAACTTGTTCAACTATAGGTGTGTTCCCTCAGGACTTGGCTGAGGGGCATTGACAACATTTAAATGGTTCAAAATTTTGAATTGATGGTTATTTTCCTTTTGAACCTGGAAAATACTATCATATTGTCTGTAACTTCCTTTGTTGCTATTGGGAGATGTCAGGGTATTTTGCTTGCTTCTGTAGGTAACTTACCTTTTCTCTAGTTGTCTTAAGATTTTTTTTTCTTTTCTTTTTGCATAATTTCCTTTTGATATGTCTACCTATAGATTTATTTTATTTATTTTGCTTGAAACAGATTATGTTTCCTGAATCTGAGATTTAATGTCTTTCATCAGTTCTAGTACTTTCAAAACTATTATTTCTTTGAATATTGCCTTTTTGCATTCTTTTCCTTCTCTGGTATGATATTCTTCTTGGGGGATAAATCTTATTCTATTCTCCCTTTCTTTTAGCTTCACTCATACTATTTCCACTTGCCAATTCCTCTGTGTTAGTTTCTGGGTTATTTAGATTCATCATTCAGTTCACTAGTTCTCTCTCTCTATAATTTGTTGATTAACCCACCATTAAAATTTCTAGACTAGCCCTAACCAGTTTGGCTAAGTGGATAGAGCATCGGCCTGTGGACTGAAGGGTCCCGGGTTCGATTCTGGTCAAGGGCATGTACCTTGGTTGCGGGCACATCCCCAATAGGGGGTGTGCAGAAGGCAGCTGATCAATGTTTCTCTCTCATTGATGTTTCTAACTCTATCCCCTCTCCCTTCCCCTCTGTAAAAAAAATCAATAAAATATTTTTAAAAATTCTAGATTAAATGATATTTTTCATTTCCAAAAGTTCCTTCTAATTCTTTTTAAATTTAGTATTTTATATGTCTTGTTTTCAATCTCTTCTTAAAAGTTTCATCATTTATTTCTTTACTTTAAACTTGTTTATTCTGCAAGTCCATAGCACACAATTATTTTATTTATATTAATAGTTTGTCTAATCCTACGTTTTTTTTTATTTTTTCTGATTCTTGCAAATGGTGACATATATTCTTGTAGGATCTCATGTTTGGCAGCACTTTATATGTGTGTTCTTTCAGAGAGGTTTATACTTCTAGGGTCAACCTAGGGTCAATTTCCCCCTCTGCTGACTCTTACAGAAGAAACCCTTTTACTATTTTGCTAAAATGCAGTGTTGATAGCCATGTTTCCTCTCACTTTTGGTTTGTCCAAAAAACATTTTTATTTCATATTAATTTTGAAGAATAATTCTCAAGATTTAGAATTCTGGGTTGTCCATTAGTTATTTGCTTTTTTTCCCCCTGGCAATATTAAAAATCATCCCATTGTTCTAGCTTTTATCATTTCTGTTATATTATTATCAGATGGCCATCTTCATCTCCTATGAAGGTAATGTGTCTTTCTTTTTAGTCCATTCTTAGGTATTCTCCCTCTTTTCCCTTTCTCGCTATAAAACTCCCACCCTCTGTTTTTAGCAATCTTACTATGATATGTCTAGGTGTATATTTCTTTGCTCTATCTCATCATCTCTCCTTTCCCTTCCAAGTGAATATATATGGGAAATTCTCACCATTTCTCATATTTCTCTAATGGTCTTTTCTGTACTGTTTTATCTTTTCCCCCTTTTATGTGCTTGTGGATTTTCTATTGGCCTGTATTTCAAAGCATTTCACTTTCTTAAGCCTGGTTTCTTTTTCTTAAGCCTGGTTTCAAGCTATAGTTTTACTGTCTACTGTTTTAGTTTCTAATTTAATAATACTCTTTTGCTGTGTTTAATCTTTGGTAAGTCCATCTAATGTGTTCTTTATTTTGAGATATTATATTTTTTATTTTTAGAATTAATTTCTATTTAATTCTTATTAATAGATTACAATGTTCTGATTGATAATTATCTTTCTCTAGAAAGAATTTACCTTCTCTTTTGGTAGGAGATAAAGTGTAGCTGATCACCTTAATAAAATTGGGCATTGACCTCACACCTATCAGAATGGCTGTTATCAAAAAGATAACAGAAAACAAGTGTTAGTGAGGAAGTGAAGAGAAGGGAAGTTTTGCACTGTTGGTGGGAATGTAAATTGGTGAAGCTCCGCCCCCAAATTAAAACTAGAACTACCATATGATCTAGCGACCCCACTCTGCATACTTATCTAAAGAAAATGAAAACACTAGCTCAAAAAGATATACGTACCCCTATGTTTATTGTAGTATTATTTGTAATAGGCAAGTTACAGAAACAACCTAAATATCCTTTGATGTTTCTTACTAATAAACAAAATGTGACATCTATATCACACAATGGAATATTATTTAGCCATAAAAAGAAACAAAACCTTGCCATTTGTGACAACATGGATGAAACGTGAGGGCATTATGCTAAGTGAAATAAGTTAGAGAAAGGCAAAAACTGCAGGATTTCACTTACATGTGGAATAAAAAACCAAAACAAAAATCATGCTGATAGATACAGAGAACAGACTAGTGGGTGCCAGAAGTTGGGGGTAGGAGCAGGTGAAATATGCGAGGAGGGTCAAAGGTGCAAACTTCCAGTTTTAAAATAAGTAAGTCATGGGGATATAATGTCCAGCATAGTTAATAATTCTATACTGCATATTTGAAAGTTGCTAAAGAGTAGATTTTAAAAATTCTTATTACAGGGAAAACATTTTTGTAGTTATGTGTGGTAACAGATGTTAAGTAGACTTATTGTGGTAATCATTTTGCAGTATATATCATTATTGAATCATTATGTTGTACATCTGAAACTAATTAAAAACATAAGGGTCTGTGCTGATTTACAACTGAGTTGCAAGTATTTTCTATTAAAACCAAAGTTAAGTACATTAACTACAAATTGTTCATTTAAAAATTTTAATTATTAAATAAATTATCATCTTAAGTAATATTAGATAAATATAGTAAAATTTTAGGTATACACTGATATCTTTTTGTCTAATCCTAAATACATTCACTATGTATATAACTTAGGTTTTCTATCATGCTAAATAGTAATTGATTTTTAGTTACTCAGAATATTCCTTTGCCCATTAATTCAATCAAGTATATATTAAGCTTTAGTCCCATACACTTTTCAAGACTCTCAAAGTTAGGAAAGGAAATGACACATGCACAATTACATTTCAGGGTAAAATTCAATTGATGGCAAAAGGCAGGGCTTTCAACTTCTTTTTCTTTTTTCCCATCACTGACCTATGACCTGGATAAGTATGAGGCAGACTAAAGCATACGGGTAATTCCATAGTAGCTGGCAATCAGTCCACTATTGCTTTTACACTTAGGAGAACATACTGGCTGACAAATGTTTCAGAAACCATTCGGGTTGCTTCTTATTTCACAATAGTTGTCTCCTCTCTGGGAATGAAAAAATAAAGAGGGACCTCCCGGGGCCATGTGTGTGCTAAGTGCTCTGTAGGTCCCCTTCTCTGCTTTCTGCAGTAAGAGAGAAGAAAGGCAAATAATTCAGCAAGGTATCCCAGTGTGGTGGCTTAAAAACATGCCTGTAAATTATTTTGACACTCTTCCCACTAGAGGTAGAGTATTTTTCCTTTCCCCTTGAATCAGAGTAAGCTTGTGACTTGCTTGTAACCAATAGAGTACAGCAGGTCACACATTATGTGTCTCCCCACAGCAGGTCATAAAAAGTGATGCAAGTTCAAGCTTGTTAACTGGAAAAATTGTGCTGGAGCCTGAGCACCATGTAAGAAGCGCCATTATGTGAGATTGCCACGTTGTGAGGAAGCTCAGGCCATACGGAAAGGCCATGTGTACATGCTCTAGTTGACAGCCCCAGCTGAGGTCCCAGATGGCAGCTAACATCAGCCACTCAGGCATGCGAGGGAACAAGTTTCCAGATAATTCCAGCCCCTCCCTGGCCATCTAGTCCCCTCCAGCCACGGAGTCTTCCCAGCTGAGCATCCAGACATCATGGAACAGAGCTATTCCCACTGTGCCTCGTTCAAATTCCCGACCCATATAATTCATGAGCATGAGAAAATGGTTGTTGAAGTCACTAAGTTTGGGGATAAATGTTACTCAGCAATAGTAACTGGAATATCCAATAACCTTCCCATAAATCTCTCTTTTGGCCTAAGCTAAGACTGAGTTATATTTTTGTCTTTTCTGATCAATAAGACCTGATTAATTTAGCAAAGCAGTGAAAGTGATGTTATTGTAGAAATAACCTTTGTCTCCTTTAATTTATTTTAAGACAACACACACACTGAGGTGTTTTAATATTAATAGCAAAATACTTTCTGCTCCTATTGGCATATGGGGACAAAGGTTGAGACCCTCTGTCTCAAAGAAGTGACAAAGCGAGAAGTCCCTTGGGAGAGTGGGGGATGGAGAGAATGATTGTATCCTGTGGACCTGGTGGGAAGGCTGTATATTTATTGCCTTAATGGGCAGAGCACGGAGTCCTTGCCACATCTAGCTTGGCTTTGTGATGAGGCTCATGCTTTTGCCCTGCCCTGCTGGTTCCAGCTCTACCAGGGCCCATCTCTGGGAGGCCTGAGAGTCCTGCTTGTTCACTCCAGCGCGTGGAAAACCTTTGCTTCCTGCTGCTGCTCTCATTACTTTTCTACGTTACCTGCTCCCTGCATTTAGCTCCCATTCCTCAGCTGTTTTCCACATTTTTTCTTTTATCTCTGATCCTTCCTGTCCAGAAGCGAAAACGCGATGGAGAAGAGGATTATGCTACATCTCTTTTCCTCAGTGTGCAAACTTGTCTCCAACCCATTAATGTTCTCCTCTAATCAGGATAGGTTTTTTTTTATGGGAACATGCAGTTAGTCACACACTAGGCACTGTGGAGTCCACAGGTAATTAAGAACTCTTTGCATGGACTGCTCAGAATGACTAATGAAATTAGCTGTAGAGCAGCTGTAGGTTTCCCCAAAGCCAGTCCTTTGCAATGCTTTCCTTCTGATCTTAATAAAAATATTTTCAATTCCCATAGTTAGCCTTTAAACCTGATAGCATGGCAGTTGGAATCCAGCCTTCGGTGTGGCCCTGAGCAGCCCTGCAGGCAGTAAGGGTGAGGCAGCTTCCCTTCCCTTAATGAAACCCTGAGCCCATAGTGCTACTCTCATTGTGGTTTCTTTCTCCATCTTGTTTATAACCTGGATCTCCGATTCTCATTTCCACTTTTAGTATAATTGGGGATAGGGAAACTTTCTTTTTTCCCCTCCTAGTTCCTCTGGCTGGTTGAATAATTAAAATGACATAGAAAGATTAACAGGAGAAAATAAAGTTTTAATAAGCGCACATGGGGAATTCACATAAGCATGAACATTTCAAAGTCAGTAAGGCAAAATGAGGTATCTATGTCATTCTGGACTAAGGAGGAGGAAGTAGGAATCCAGGACTTCAAAGGGAAGTGAGGCAGTTCACATGGAGATAAAAAGAGTTAATAAATTAGTAAATAAATATTTGTTGGCCATCTTGAAACAGTGGACACAGAGAGGACTTCAATCAGAGGAGGCTCGTGAGGTTCCTCACAATCACATTTAGTTCATATTAAACTACTAGAGGCCCAGTGCACAACATTCGTGCACTTGGGTCAAGGGGGTGGGGTGGGGGGTCCCCTTTGCCTAGCCTGCACCCTTTAGCAGTCTGGGAGCCATCGGGGGATGTCCGACTGAAGGCTAAGGCAAAATCGGACATACTTAGCATTGCTGCGGAGGTGGGAGAAGCTCCCATCACCTCCACTGCACTCGCCAGCCATCAGTCCAGCTTGTGGCTAAGTGGCGCTCCCACTGTGGGATTGCACTGATCACCAGGGGCAGCTCCTGTGTTGAGTGTCTGCCCCCTGGTGGTCAGTGCACATCATAGCGACTGGTCATTCTGCGGTTTGGTCAATTTACATATTACCCTTTTATTATATAGGATAGTTGTCTCTGATAATACCTCTTCTCCTGGAGCAGGTCCTCTATTTAAATTCCTTTAGGAAAATAAAAGGAAGGTTAAAGTTTTTTTCCCTGAATTTTTTCATTTCTTAAAAATATCCAGCTTAAAATAATTAATATCCCCAAAGATGTATTTGGGGTTGGCAAACTGCTCCCTTCACTGTGATCAATCTTGTGTCCACCTATTTCTCCCCCTTTTAGCCATATGCTTATTTATTTTTTTATTTCTAAAGCCTTTCTGGTTCCCTGTGCCTTCAGTTTAGAAAATAAGCTCAGTGACCCTGGATGGATTTCATTGGCTGAGAGAGTAAATGCCAATGGCAAAGGGGCAGAGAAATGAAACTTCTCTTACCTGGAGGTTTCTCCAGGCCTGCAGACTTTCTCAGGATCTGAGCTATGGAAACAAATGATGTCTTGGCAGAGGCTCCTGGCTCCACACAGACATGGGACACAAGCTTGCTAAATGCTAAGGGCTCCAACATATGGGCACTGAGTAGGACTGAGCTCACACATCTAGGGATGCAAGAAGTGGGGCTGGTGGCTTTGTTAGTTCTCTTTGAAGGCAACCGAGAGCAACAGGACTGGTAAGAAAGGCAGAAGGTCTCTGGCAGTGAGGAGTACTCAGCAGGGAGGAGACCAGAGAGCATATTGGAAGGTTCTAGCCACTGAGTGGACCAAGGATAAGGAAGTGGGAAGAAGGGATCAGGCTATGGCAGAGGAGAGAGAAGTCTGGGTCTGGAGCAGGAATCTGCAGAGGACTGCTTAGTGGCGTTTCCTGTGGGAGTCAAGAGGATGGATGTGAATTCTGACTGCCCAGAAACTATCCCATCTTTCTCACTGAGGTCCTGCATCGTGCCAGGGTATTCTCCCCACTCCTAGGCAAGGAGATAACTGAGGTCAGAAGATAGCCATAGCTCAAGTTCATAGGTCACAGCATATTGGACTATCATAAGTTCCTCTAAAAGGTGAGGGTGTGTAGGCAATTATCCCCAGATCACAGCAGAAGAAGCAGAAGGTTAGACAAGTGAGCAGGTTTATTCTCATTTATGCTATTATAGAAATAAATTAATGTAAGTTCCCCAAATCTGCAATTCAGCTTTGATTGAAATCAAGTTTCTGCCAGTGGACAGAATTTTTTAATAAGAATTCTGAAAGGTGAGAAACACTTGATGTGTTTCTGAAAATGCAAATCAATAAATAAACTATAAATCTTCATTCAGGAATATGTGATGATTAGTGGACATGTATATACTAGTTATCAAAAATTTTAAGTTAATCTGCACTTATTCTGTATCTTATTATAAAGTATCTTATTATTGAGTTTCTAAAAAAGTTTACTCACTGAAAGAGGCAAAGACCAGCTTTCTGATCATATTAAAAGATTCCATCAATAGTCCCAAGGCCTGCTGACTTATGACTGGTAACCTTGAAAAAAGTATTCATTTAGAATATTAGAGCATTTACATTAAAACATTGAATTTGTTTCTTTAAAGTTGTAATTTATGATTACTCTAGGAAGTTGATTTTATTCAGAAACCTGTGATAATTAACGTGTGCCCATGGCCTTATTGATTGATCCAATTAAATGAAGTCAGGGATGCTCCTAAGGGCTTTGATTTTTAAAAATATCTTACAAGTAAACAAGAGAATGTTGATTTTCCAAAAGGCCATGCTACTGCCCACCTCTGGGCTGCGGGTGTTTGGTTTCCTCCCCCTTGTTTGGCTCATTCTTGCAGGCCTTCAAGTTCACTTTCAAGTTCCTCCCGGAAGTGGCCCTTGAGGTCCACTCAGGAGGCCTAGGGCCCTACCTCTGCATCCCCACAGCACCTGAGCTCGCTCCTATCATTCAGTTAATGAGATCACGTTGAGATGGGCTATTTACCTGAATGTGTTTTCCACCTCACTGTGAGGCCCCAGTTATCCATAACGGTGTTCTCATCTGTCCCTTTTTATCTTGTGCACAACATCCTATGGCCAAAACATTTATTGAACAGCAGAGGGAGCAGAATTAGGAATTTCTGGGACAGTGCTCTGCCTATCCTTGCCATCCTTGCCCCAAGCTGTTGCTTGAGTTTTCCATTGCTGGGAGAGAGAGAGAGAGAGAGAGAGAGAGAGAGAGAGAGAGAGAGAGGAAGTGAGTGAGGGAGAGAGAACAGAGCTGAGTGGGTGACTTTGCTCTGAATGATCTGATAAGGCAGTTGGGCTGGACTGGGTGCTGAGTGATCCTCAGTGCCTGGTGGACTCTTTTGATCTTATTAATCCCTTAACTGTGACAGGTCTCATTACCACTTCCACCCACCGTTTATTGAGGACCTACTGTGTTCTAGAGCACACACTAGGTGATCTACACATTTGTATGTTAACCCCAAGATGTAGCCCCTGCTAATTAGAGGAGTAGAATAACAGGTAAAGCCTTAATAAATAAAATTCACCAGCTGACTCAAATTTAATTCAAGCCATTCATTTCTGCTTCCTCTCTTATCCAACTTACTCCAACTAACTAATACGCCCTTCTCTCTGCCCCAATTTGTGTTTTTTGTGGAGATACTAATGAGCAGGGAGAAGTCAAAGGAGGCTCTAGAGGAACACTGGAAGAGGAAGAGGAGGAAATGGAGGAGGGGGAGGGGCAGGCAGCCAAGGGGTGGGTACTCTACAAACTGGGTCATTTATCTTGCGTGTCCCTGAGTGGGTGTCCCAATTACTTAAGGTATTTTAGGTTCAAATATCTGTCAAGACACCTTTTTCTAAAGGACCTGCCGCATGCCCTACATCTGTCTTGTTTCTCAGCAGGAGATAATGATGTATGGTGCGTAAATCTTTGCAGAGTGCCAATTAATATCTGGTCTGCTTCTCTGAAGTGATGTGAGCACTGACTCCTCAGGCTGGGTTCTGCTTGGAAGCTAGGGGATGCCTGCTCCTTTGGTCAAGCGAGCTTCGAGCAGCTGAGAGATGGCGTTGGAGAAATGGTGCTTTCTCTGGGTGACTGGTCTGCAGAGGGACGATGTTCTGTCAATAGCAGGGGAAGCCATGCTGGGTTTTAGTTATAGTCGTAGGGAAGGGATCTATTAATCAAGAGCCTAATCAGCTGGCTCTATGATGTAATGGGGAGGGTGACCATATAATTTATCGTCCAATCTAGGACACTTTTGAGTCTGAAAAGAGAATGCTATTAATAATTATGTCGAGAGAACAGGTGCAATTCAGGACTGTCCCAAGCAAACCAGGACATATGGTTACCCTAAGGTAATATCTTAACTTTATCAATTAAGTCTTAGAAGCCCATGAAATAGGATCGTTCCCATATCATGTTTTTTAGAGAAATTCTGGTCTCATTGGAGTGCCGCTCTTTTACATGTTTCTGCTCTGTGTGTTGAACACATATACAATATTTTGTAGGCTGATGCTTTGAAAAAACAAGGGTTTAGATGTTGAGTAGGCCTGTGTCTGCGTTCCAGCTCTGCCACTTACTAGGTGACCTCATAAGGTAACCAAACATCCCCATTTTCCTTGGACTACTTCAGCTTTATCACTGGAGGTCTCAAGACCCAGGATATCCTTTAGTTCCAGGCAAACTGGGATAGTTGATCACCCTATTTGGCAACCTCACCGATTATAGAGTGTGGGCCCGCAGAGCTGTAGGCCGTGAAGGCTGGGTTCCAGCCATAGTATGGGCCACCTGAAGAGAACAGTGCGGTTAAACTGGTTCTGAAAGTATTTGAATGATGGGGATCTAGAGGCAGGTGGAGAGGGGCCTCAACAAGGCAGCTATGAAAGCAGAGATGCTCCAGGAGCTTTTTTTTATTTAATATATTTTATTGATTTTTCACAGAGAGGAAGAGCAAGGGATAGAAAGTCAGAAACACCGATGAGAGAGAAACATCGATCAGCTGCCTTCTGCACACTCCCCACTGGGTATGTGCCTGCAATCAGGGTACCTGCCCTTGACTGGAATCAAACCCGGGACCTTTGAGTCCACAAGCCGACGCTCTATCCACTGAGCCGAACCGGTTAGGGCCAGGAGCTTTTTTGGGTGGAGCAGAACATTGATGGGGCAGTGGGAAAATGTAGGGAGAGTTGAGCAAAGAGGAGAGTGACCCCAACAATGGCCAAGAAGGAGGTTTGGAATAGCAGCTGGAGTGGAGGACAGGGAGATGCATAGATAACAGCGTAAATTGTATGTGAGAATCCCGTTTCCTGCTTTGAGGTCACCCATGAGACATAGAAGGGGTCCAATAAGCAAGTGGATCAGGGGCCAACTGCTATGGTGACTACTAAGCAATGGGGTTTGGGACGTAAGTAATGTGTCTTGTAGAGTGCCTGGCACAGGAAGACTGAATTTTTTCTCCTTGTCATCTGGTCCTACCCAATACAATGTCCTTCCCTCTTGCACACATGTTATTCTTCCCCAAAGAACACATTGGAGGTGTAATAAAGAATGCAAGTATCAAAGTAACAATACCATCAACATTAAAACCCACTACAATGCTAGACAAACTTGATCCTCCCTTCCTCCCTCCCTCTCCTCCTCTGCCCCCCTCAGCTTCTCTTGTGTTGCTGTACCTAAGACAAGTAAACTTGCTTCTCTGAGAATTATAAAATGTAGGAGTATGTACTTCCTCATATTTCATTTGACTCTTAGAATTTCTGATTTTCAAATGGTATACTGGACGGAATTTTCTTTGTATATTTTCTGTGAATTTCAAAAGCACTGTCAGTGGATCATAAGCTACGGGTGAAGGTAAAACCCGGGGCACACCCCTGGATTGGTCTTGCTTGGCGATCATCAGCAGGAGTGCTGCAGCTCAGGGGAGCATCCAGAGGACCGCTGCCTCCTTGGGAAACATCAGAAGGACTGGTCAGGCCCACAGAGAACCAGCAGGACCACTGCAGTCCAGGGGAGAGAGTTCAGGATTGCTCTGACTCAGAGTCAACTGAAGTCAGATCAGACTTACTAGAAGCTTAGTATCTCGGCTTTTCCTTTGAGTGCGATAGTCCCCTCCCCTCTTTTTCCCCCTCATCCAAGTGTTGATTTCCCAAGGGTGTTGTTGTTGTTTATAGTGAGGAGAGAGAGGTAAGCACAAGGTAAGCTGGTGAATTGGGTTTAATGACAAGGGGACCTTTGAGGTACCCCATGGTTCAAAGGCCTTCCTGAGGAGCTGAGGGAGCATATTTCAGGGTTTGGGAGCTTTTTTGCAGAAAGGGACAGCTTCCACCCAGACCCTGATTAGGTTATATCCTCTTGTTGCACCCTTTTTTGATGTCAAAAGTAGAAATAAAAAGAGGAAAGACAGCTGGAGAACTTTGGTGAATCACAAATCTTGAAACTTCTTTTTAGGTCTAAATTTTTGCATCTACAAAATGAGGAGGCCACACTAACTCACTCGTTCTGAACTCTCATTTTTCTTTTTGTGTGATAAACTCCTCTGAAAATCTATTGAAAATTATGGTCACTCACCTCAGAATAGTATATAATGTACTCTTTTATCATGTGATTTTAGGAGATTCTTGAACTCTTGGAAATCCATCCATGGATCTTATGTTTAAAACCCTGGAATTAGGTGATGTATAAATTCCTTCTTCATTTCAGCTCCTCTGACTCTTGTACAGAGAAAGGGTGGGAAGGACAGAGGTCGGGAGGGCTGGTGGTTGGTAGCTGGTGATCCACCGTGTGATGGAGGCTAGTGTCTGCAGCCAGAGCCCCAAGTGCTTGGCCCTGGCAGCAATGCCACCTCCAAATGAGCAACTGGAATGTAAGAATGCAGATTGATGAGAGCAATAAACCATTTTCAGATTCTCTGGGCATGGGGATGGCAGGTGTGCAGACAGGCAGCATTCTTTGCCAGTTTGGGAGGAATAACACCCTGGAAACTGGGCATGCACCAGTATTGGAAGCAGCTAAGCGAGTGGAGGGAGACTGCCTGCCTTCAGTCAAAAAATACCTGCTGCCTGCATGGGGGGCCCGTGAGGTACCTGTCTGGTATACTTCAGCAGCTGACATCCTTGGGACTCCATGTGACCTTGCTTGGGAAAAGCTATGGGGTGGGAGTAGGAAGATACCTAAGACACATACAGGGCCATCATTGTTAGGTTTGTGTTCATATAGGGCACAGAGAGCTTGGTGGCTGACAATGGCTGGCAGCATGAGGCGGACCCTTGGGAAACAGAATATTTTCCAGAGGTGCTTCTTCAGGGGTGGAGCTCCTCATGCCTCTGGGATGTCCATGTTGTCCAAAAAGTCAAAGAGGGATGATGGGTCAAGTTAGGACGGAACCTGTTTTCCAACCTGCCACATATTGTCAGCTGGGCTGGGAAGACTTCACAAGGCTGGACCCTCAGATGGGTTTCCCATTGTGAGACTCTGCCTCCTTCCTTTTCTTCTTCTAGAAATGTGGGAAGAGGGCGAGCTCCACTGCGTTCCGGGCGTTGACAGCCTCTTTCAGGACAGTGGTGTGGTGCTCTTCCAAGTGGGTCTGGTTGGCTGACCTAGAGGCACCCATTGCTCTGAGCTGCCAGGAATGGAGTGACAAGAGCGTCAAGTCGGAGAGCAGTGCAGGGTAAAGATGACATTGGGCCAGAGACTGGGGGTGGGGGTGGGGGTGGGAGTAAAGCAGGTATTAATGTCAGGCCATTAAAGGCAGACAGACATGGTGGACTGAAGACAGGGGCATGCTGAGTGGATAGAAAGCCCAGACACTGTTGTCATGGTGGAATAAGGGTTTGCAAAACCCACTTTACTTCTCTGAGCCTCAACTTCTTCTTATGTAAGATGGGCCTAAAAACCTCAACCCAGAAAAGCAGTTGTCAGAAAGGAAAAAGGATGGAAATCACTTAACACATTCATGGCCCAAAGACACAGCTCTAACTAACAGTAGTTCATTATCACCACGTGCTGGCTACCAAGCAAGGTTCTTCAATAGGTGGTTATGAAAATGAGTAAGATACACTCTCAGCTCTCAATTGGCTCCTAACTTTCCAATTATCATATAAGTCAGACTGTGGTGAGTGCTGTAATAAATGAAACCACTGTTGTTGAATTTCTCCTGTGACTCCATAATTGCTCACTTGTGAAAAACCTCTCAAGTGGCCGAAGCCCTCCCAGACAAAGGTATTACAGAATCATGCTTCCAATTAATGTCTCTGAACTTGGATTACAAATGTGGGCTAGAATTTCTCAGGGTCACTGCCGACTGTTTCTCAGGTAACTGGAACTAAGGACTGTGCACAATGACATTCTTTAAGGATGGCTTTAAAGCTATAGGGATATGTGTGTCGGAGGAACCTTTTCTACTGTGGGCCAGTGAACCACAATGGGAAAACATAGAGGACCACAGAACTGAAGAGCAATTAGATTTTCTCCCCCTTCCTCCCTGGAGAAATACAAAGCTCCTCCTCATTCACTTTCATAATTAGAGCGGGCTCCTTAAGTACGTTTAACAATTGGGAAAACAACACCCCTTTGTTTTATATAATTAGTTATTAATGGGAATGGAAAAGCAGGGAGGGATAGAGAGAAACAAACATAGGGAAGGCCAGTGATGGAAATGTAAAGACTGACAGGGACACACAAAGACTGGAGATAGAGAGAATTAGACTAGAAGCAAAGATAAGTCACTGCACAGAGATGGGATGACAGGAGTGTGTGTGTGTGTGTGTGTGTGTGTGTGTGTGTGTGTGTGAGCAATGCATTCTAAACCAAGGGTTAGCAAACTTTTTCTGTAAAGGGCCAGATAGGAAATATTTTAAGCTTTGTGGACTTCATTGCAACTACTCAATCCTGTGGGTTGTAGGGTAAAAGCAGCCATAGACAATATGTAAAAGAATGGGCATGCTATGTCCCAATAAAACTTTATTTAGAAAAACAGATTTGGCCTGACAGCCATAGTTTTCGGCCCCTGCTCTAAGTAGCCAATCAACAGTGATGTCTTTTCTGGGTCTGTAAGGTGTGGTTCTCTCAAGCACCACCTCTAAATCTCTATGCAAGTCCTACAAGAATTATGGCTACTAGAGGTCCATACCCTTAGGTCCTTTCCTCTAGACAGCAAAAGCTGGCCCAACATCTACAGGAAAAAAGGAATCAGGAAGGACTTCTTTCTCTTTATGCTCCTTTATCAATTTCTCTTAGGTAGGTGGTGAGGTGAAGGAGGTGATGAATGCACACAGGTCACCCAGACCCACCCAGCCAGCAAAGTGCAGGGCTGCGGCCCATGCTCAGAACTCACCGAGGCTTCCTGGTGAATACCTTCCTCCAATACAAGGCTTCCACTCCAGCTGCTGGTCCTGTCTTTTGTCCCAGCACATAACGATTCTGCCTCTGGCATTTCAAGAGTCTGCTGTTAAAAAGTGCAGTACTCTAATCCATCCATTGTTGAAATTCTGGAAAGAGAAATAAATAATTTGAGGCACATGGAAGATTCATCAAGGGAAGCCCTGGGAGAGATGAGGCAGAAAGATGGTAGAAGTGGAGAAGGGAAGAATGCTCTCAAGGAATTATTTATCTCTTTGCTCTTCTTCCTGAGAGGGGCAGGCTGGGGGCAGGAGCCGTGGATAGCCTGTTAGGGGAGGCTCTGAGACAGACCAGATGTGAGCTGACCTCATGGCTGTTTCTAGCTCCAGCTGTCTAAGATGTTAAACATTCCCGACATTTAGATTTATATACTGCTGTTCCCCTGCAGAGTTCAAGGCATTTGATATGATATATTGGAAAAATGCTGCGTTAATTGTTGGGGGATCTGGGACATTATTCTGGTTCTGCTGGGTATTAGAAGTTGGGCTAGCCCAGTGTTTCTGAACCAGCTCTGAGAATCTTATAAGAAGAGCACTGCATTAATCAAGTTAAACAAGTTTCTTTACTGCAGAACCTCTCACCTTCCTTAATATGTGAATGACCAATGGCATAAGCACAATAGTGTACCTGTGATATTGCCTCCCATCTCGTCTCAGGTTTTATTAGTACAACTAGGGGCCCGGTGCATGAAATTTGTGCACGGGTAGGTGGTGGAGGGGGAGGGCAGGTGGGGAGGTCCCTCAGCTGGACCTGCATCCTATCCAGTTTGGGAGCCCTCAGGAGATGTGCTACTGATGGCTTCGGCCCACTCCACATGGTTCTCTGCTCTCTGCCAGTTCTCTGCTCTCTGGGGATGGGCAAGCAGGCTCTATTGGGCACCGCCTCTGGGGTCCCCGATTGCTTGCGCCCCCTCATCCCCTTGTCCGCAGCTGCTGCCCTGGATGAGGCCTGGTTGGGACAGTGGCTGAGGGGTCCCTGATGACTCTGGCTCGTCACGCCCCCTCATCCACAGCCACTGCCCCTAGCTGGCCACTGCCTGCAGGGGTCCCCATCGCTAGCTCTCCCTCCTCCTGTGGCCCCCACTTATCTGCTCAGGGGGGTCATCATGGCAACCTCCCAGCAAGCCCTGCTGGGTGCTGCCTGCAGTCTGATTGCCTGTTGGGCTCCCATTACCAGGGTAACACTGCCAGCATCCTGCCCCACCGCTATGGGTGCCACCATATTTGTTCCGGAGTAATGGTTAATTTGCATATTACTCTTTTATTAGATAGGATAGTATCTAATTTCCTCTCAAAGAGAAAATATTTTGCATCTTATTTTTCTCTTCTTATCCTCTACATGTGGGGATGATTAAGGGTCTGAACAAGGTCCCCTGCTTTGTTCTGGGTGCACCCTGTGTAGCCATCATTCTCAAGGCATAAATCACGAGTTCTACACAGTTTAGTTTATATTGCCAGCATTGATTTCTTGCTGGAACCTAGATTTCCAGAGGATTTTTCCCTGTGTACATCTTTCTCTTCTTTTAACAATGAACTGTCTAAGGAGACATATCAGAAAAAAATTGCCACAAGAAATGTTTGAGATTTTATAGCGTATATTTTCTTCTAGGATATTTACGGTTTTGAGTCTTAACATTTAAGTCTTTAATCCATTTTGAGGTTATTCTTGTGTTTGGTGTAAGAAGGTGTTTGAGTTTCCATTTTTTTGCATGTATCTGTCCAATTTTTCCAACACCATTTATTGAATAGATTATCTTAGCCCAGTGTATGTTCTTGCCTTGTTTGTCGAATATTAACTCACCATAAAGGCATGAGTTTATTTCTGAGCTCTCTATTTTGTTCTATTGATGTATATGTCTGTTTTTATGTCAGTATCATGCTGTTCTGATTAGTATAAACTTGTAGTATAGTTTGATATCAGGTAGTCCTGTTCCTCCAGATTTTTTCTTCTTTCAAGATTGCTGTGGCTATTTGGAATCTTTTTGGGTTTATTATAAATTTTTGGAATATTTGTTCTAGTTCTGTAAAGTATGTCATAGATATCTTGATAGGAATTGTATTGAATCAATAGATTGCTTTGGGTAGTAAGGACATTTTAATGATGTTAATTCTGTCTATCCATCAACCCAATATATGCTTCCACTTCAATTTCTTTCTCCAATGTCTTATAGTTTGACAAGTACAGATCTTTTACTCCTAGGTATTTTATTTTTTGATGCAATTGTAAATAGGATTGTTTTCTTAGTTTCCCTTTCTGATAGTTCATTCTTGGTGTATAAAAATGCAACTGATTTCTGAATATTTATTTTGTATCCTGCTAATTTAATGAATTAATTTATTAGTTCCAGTAGTTTTTTGGTGGAATCTTTAGGGTTCTCCATATATGGTATCATGCTAACTGCAAACAATGGCAGTTTTATGTCTTCCTTTCCAATTTGGGTGCCATTTTTTTCTTCTTCTGGTCGGATTGCTGTAGCTAGGACATGTTGAATAATAGTGGGAAAAACAGATAGCCCTGTCTTGTTCCCAGTCTTAAGGGAAAATCTTTCCATTTTTGCCCATTGAGTATGAGGTTGGCTGTAGGTTTGTCATATATGGCCTTTTAAAAAAATATATTATGTTACTGATTTTTTTACAGAGAGGAAGGGAGAGGGATAGAGAGTTAGAAACATCGATGAGAAACATCAATCAGCTGCCTCCTGTGCACACCCTACTGGGGATGTGCCCACAACCAAGGAATTGAACCTGGGACTCTTCAGTCCGAAGGCCAACACTCTATCCACTGAGCCAAACTGGTTTGAGCATATATGGCCTTTTTTAACATTGAGGTATGTTCCCTCTATTCCCACTTTGCTGAGAGTGTTTTTTTTAAAAATCATAAATGGGTTCTGTGCACACTAAAGACCCATATGGCCTTAAGACATCAGTTTTTACCTTGGGCACTTCCCTGAGCAATCCCCTCTGGATGGAATCTCATAACTGAATTCCATCTCGAAGCCTCTAGCACATTGTCAAGTGCACAGCAAACTTAGGTGACATGCAATCAACACTGGGGCAGTGGAGTGAATCAAGAATGTGCAAACAAACACTGCATGATGAGATCTGAGTTTTGAGTTCATTACCTAGTGAGTGTGGGTAGAGGAAGTCAACCCTGTGCCCCTCTTATCTTTGTGTTAAGAATCAGAAGAACACCTGCCAGCAGTTCATATTTACCTGTTTATGATCCTTTGTCAATTTCTAGTACATAAAACACTACCCGTGTTTTATGTTTTTCATGCACAAACACTTGAGGTGGTTCAGGCAGCAGATCTCCCTGGCAACAGGAGGCCTAAGTGCTATTTGAGCTGCTGGACACGAGAATATGTGTCTGTACAGTTGCACCTACAACAAGAGAGGAGATAAGAGATCTGTTGTCCTGGAGAAGGCCTCCCACAATGGCCCTTACAACTCCAAGACGGTCATGAGGAGCCTATCTCTGGACTGACAGACCATCAGCTTCAGACCAAATTCTGGTCAAAATGAGTGCTATTGGTGCAGGGGTTTGAGGAAGCGAAGGGAAGGTCTAGGGGAATTTGACGACCTCTGTTTAATAATTCTCTCTGCTTTGGTTTCTCTGTCTTGCTTTTTACTATCACTCACGTCCTTGAAGGTGGTGCCTGAGTTCCTAGAAACATGGGCTATATATTTCAGCTCAGTCCGAATCTTTACCATGATATTTCAGCTCAGTCAGGATTTTTACCATCCCTGATTTTTTTCACTGGACAAGAAAGGCCTCTCTATGCCAAAAAGGCTTGGTAGGGAATGTAATATCCAGGATGCAATCTATTGCTTGTGGCCAGGGTTGACCTACATGCCAAGATGCATAGGTCCAAGCTTCCAGAATGCAGAGTTTATGTCACAGCCTTGGATTCTTCACTCCTTACTCTCAGTGGCAACTGCACTAGAAGCTCACCTGTGCCCTGATGGGCATATTCTCATTCCCTCATTTCTCATTTTCCTTAGCAACCTTGACACAGTGGCTGTTCATCTGCTCAAGAGCCATGGTCTTCTTTTCACTTACTGATAAATTCCCAATTAGTGCAGGCCAGCAATGTGTCTGATTAGACCTATCCCTTTAGTTAGAGGTGGCCATGGGATCCAGTTTGAGTTAATGGGATGTAAGCAGAATCTACTGGCTGGGGCTTGCAGGAAAGCTAATTTATTCCTTGTAAATGGGACAAACAATTCCCCTTTCTCCTTTGCCCTTCCGTCTCTTTCTGTCTGGAACACAGACTTCAAGCTAATTCTGTGGCCCGGAGGATGAAAATTACAAGTTTCAACTGGAGGAACGGGGAGCTGGAAGGAGCCGGAGTCCTTGAAAGCTTCCGCAAGCCGTCCTAGCAGCACTGGATCACCTACTTTTGGACCCCTTGTTGCAGGGGAGAAGGGTTTCCATTGCACACAGCCAAATGTAATTCAGACTGATACAACCTCATAAGGAGAGTTTAAGAAAATTTCCCATCTTTCTAATTCATAATGATGCATTCCTTGCGTGTCTGTCCTTGGCTAGCTCCTCTTCTTCCCGCTGCACTGTCTTCCCACCAGCATTGCCTGGGCCAAGTTATAACACAGGCAGGCCGCCCTTGATCACCGTAGTTGCCTTTCTGGGCTTATACTAGTACGTCTTGCCCTAGTCTGGGAAGTGATTTGCAATGGTCCAAGTATGTAGGAGATGACTGATTCTGCGAAGAGAAATAGCACCTCAGTCGCTTGAGCGCCAGGAACTTGTGCACAGTTTGGCTATTTTGCTTTACTCAGTAATGGAAAAGCAAACAAAAGGATCTATTTTAATTAGCTAAACGTTGTATTTTTAAAGACACCTGTTCTGTGTCACTCTCCAGTGCTTTGCATACTAGATTTGGCCATAAGTCTCTCATTGCCTTAGGACAGAAATGGCAAATATCTGGTCCTTTTGACATCATTCTGCGTTCTTGGCTCCTTGGTGAAAATCAGGACTTGATCATATTACTTTTTGTTTGTTTTGAGCTCAAAGCATTTCAGAACCTTGCTAGAAACCTTGCTCAAGGAAGCCATTCCTGTATCCCGGAGTCGGTATGCAAAATGGACCCTTGAATGTAGTTTCTGTACTCCTTCTAAAGGGTCTCAGGGCGTCTTTAGGTCTGGCATGCAAGAATGCTAAGTCTTTGGGGGCTCCCACAGTACTTCTCTTTGGATAAGACTGAGGCAAAGTTGCTCAGGCAGACCAAAGGAAATGAGGGGATAATGATATTTTCTTTTCAAACTGCCCCTTTTAATCTTTACATCTAATCCTTCTAAACCCCCAAATTACAGCATCTGTGTCTGTCTATCGTCCTGAGCTGAGGTAGGGAGATGAGTGGGACTGTAGTGGAAGGGAAGCTCATCAGAGACAGCACACTTTGAAGATTGGAGAAAGGGAAGTGTGACAGTCAACTTCTTGGAAGGGGACAACAGAACTGTAATTAAATTTTCTGATCTTGTTAGCCAATTTTTTCACTCACTGCTCCTGAACCAGAGAACGGGGAGGGAGGAAGGACACTGTTGCATCGGTGGCGGTGGGGAGGGAAATGAGCTTTTCACGGATTATTGGGTTAGTTCCACTTCTCCCATTTTTTAATTTATTTGTCTGCATGTTCTCCAGAGCTGAAAAGGCTCCAAATCCTTTTCCATTTTCTTTTAATTAGATCTGATTTTGGAGTCTGAAAACTTGGGAGGGGCTCAGGTTACAATAGCAGGATGACAAGTTAGAAAGTCCTCTTCTCTCATCTTTTTGAACCCTGTTCAGAATATAAGATTCCTAGTAATGAGTTTCTTATTTCTTTCTTTTCTTTTTTCTTTAATGGTAAAGTACTGCTTGTATCGTTTATTGCCTTATCCCATTGTGCTGTCTTATTGCTAAAAATCATAAACATTCCTTACAAATTTTATTTATTATTTATTTTTGGTTAGTCCTCATCCAAGGATATTTTTTCCTTTGATTTTTAGAGAGAGAGCAAGGAAGGGAGGTTGGGAGGGAGACACATCGATTGGTTACCTCCCACATGTGCCCTAACTGGGGCTAGGGATTGAACCTACAACCCAGGTACATATCCTTGACCAGAAATTGAACCCACACCCCTCAGTGAGCAGGACAATGCTCTAACCACTGAGAAACACCAGCCAGGGCTTCCTCATGAATTTTATTTTATTTTTAAAATATATATTTTTATTGATTTTTTTACAGAGAGGAAGGGAGAGGGATAGAGAGTTAGAAATGTCGATGAGAGAGAAATACTGATCAGCTGCCTCCTGCACACTCCCTACTGGGGATGCGCTGGCAACCAAGGCACATGCCCTTGACCGGAATCAAACCTGGGACCCTTGAGTCCACAGGCCAATGTTCTATCCACTGAGCCAAACTGGTTAGGGTGAATTTTATTTTGTTAAAAATATTTTTGTGATTTCAGAGAGGAAAGGAGAGGGAGAGAGAGATAGAAATATAAATGATGAGAGAATCCTTGATTGGCTGCCTCCTGCATGCCCCCTACTGGGGATCGATCCTGTAACCCAGGTATGTGCGTGAATGGGGAATCAAAACATCACCTCCTGGTTCATAGGTCAACGCTCAACCACTGAGCCACACCAGCAGGCATTCCTCACTAATTTTAAAAGAAAAGTCTGCATTCATTTTCACAATTCTTTCCTTTATGTTCTTCTTTTGTATAATGAAACACAGACCAGGGAAGTTGGTTATGGTCCCTCTGGGTATTTAGGGGGAGTAATATAGACTCGACAGTCTCTCTTCTTTGAAGCACAAAGAAAGAAAAAAAATTGTCCAGAAAAATAAGCGTTAAATGAGGCCATGGTGAATAATATGGTTTATTACTTGAAATTGCTAGTGACTACATCCTGGGGTTAAGGGCATCTAAGGCCTAAGGTGGAAAAGCTGAACATAGAGCACTCGGTGGCTCATCGAGTAATAAAAACCATTCCCTTGCTGCAGCCTGCACGTGCTGTATGGCAGCAGATTCTTTCAGGTGTGTTGGTGCCTGGACAGAATGCATGTCTGACCCCCTTGGAGGCCTCTTGTGGGCCCACTGCGCTGGAGGGCATTTGTTCAGAGTTCACCCAGGGCAAGGGGTACTCTCTGAAGTTCTGCTTGGTGGCTCAGAATTTATGATGCTACAGGGCATGCTTGGGATAGGCTGACTTAACATTGAGGCTACAGAATATATGCAAAGAGCACTTCAGGAAGGCAGATTTGGGCACTGCCAATCGATGGGTAGCCATCCTCCACAGAAGCTGAAATTGAGGTTCTAAAGATGCTCTTACGACAGCTGACTGGGAGAGTCAAGACACAAGCATTTAGTGATTGTGGGACCAAGAAAAATGATTGAAATTTGAGCCCAAATTGAAAGCCAGGAAGGCAGAAACAGAATTGTAGGTTTTGTTTGGAAGTCAAGCTGCTTTGTACATGGACAACACCAATGAGCCCACTCCTGCATTAGCAGGGCAGAGATGGATTTTTAAAATTTTATTTCACAAATATTTCATGGGTTCCTGGGATACTCAGAGAGCCTGGCTGGTATTCATGGTAACCTGTACTGAATATGCCAACTTGTCACACATGAGGGCAGCGTATAATTTATCTCTAAATTCACCAACCCACCATTGGGCCTGGGATATGTTGAAGGAAGGGATTTTTCCAGGAAGTCTAGGGGCTCACCAATGACCTGTGGAAGACAGGCATTTGACTTGGGCCTTGAGTGACGAACAAAGTTCGAAAGGAGGAATGGTGTTTCTGCAGAAGGAACTTTATACGTGATGGCAGGGAGGGAGAAAAATATGGTAATACACAAAAATAGGCAGTTAGCTTGGGAAGCATAAGAGCACATGGTGGGGTATATTTGGGGAGAGAACTGAATCACAGAAAGCCCCAAATGTGTGACTTGCATTTGAACGTCATAGAGTAGGAGATGTGGAGATGGAAGACTGGTGAGCAGGGACAGATGAAAACAGTGCTTCAGGAAGAATAAACTCTCCGAACCTCAGCATCTGTGTAAAATGAGGGTGCTACTCAAATTGTTCTCTCAGATTCTTTTCTCTAAGTCTCATCTCAACTATTATAGAAAAGAGGGAACGAATGGCTTACAAATTCTGGTTACCCCTGGTCCAGATACCTCTGTCTTTCTACCTTTCCTAGAACAATGTGGGGGTGAAGAGAGGAGAGAGGAGAAGAGAGAGGGAGAGAGAGAACAAAGCAAAGGGTTTCTAGAATTCTTAGATTAAAAAAGTCTTAAAAATTCTATGGAAAACAAATCTTTAATAATAATAATATTGTTGTTGTTACCACGTACGTTGATAAAAGTGATGCCACTGAGGGCTCCTTCGGAAAGAAAGAAAATGAATTCTGATATTTTGAAGTAAACTTTGGGAGAGCTGTCAGCGTTAGATACCAGTTGGAAAACAGATCCCCTGAAACTCAAATCTGCAGAAGCATCAGATGCAGTCTGGTTAAGATGCACATGAAACCACACAGTGAAGCTGCACAGTGAAGCGTGCAGTGAGTGTAGAACTCAGCCCTGCTCTTCCCTCCCCGCAGCTCCCACTGCAGAGTCTCCAGGCTGCCTCGACCCAGCCCACTCTCTCTCTATCTGTCCTCTCTTCCCTGAGAGTGAGAGAGAAAATGACAGAAAAACCTCTTCATCGCCCCTCAAATCACACTCATAGCATTTTATGGCTAAGAGGAAACTTAGAGAGAGCCTTCAGCTACTTTACAGATAACACAATATTCCTACAAATTCAAACTACACTAGGAAAACTGGGACAGTGAGACCCATATATGTGGGTTATGGAATCCATATATGTGAGTTACATATGTGGCAGGAATAATGTCCAGATGTTACTAAAGATGGGTAAATCTGCTCCAAAGTATTTTTCCATGAGACACTGACCCCGACATCCCCCATGGTAAAAAATGGGCTTTTGGGCTTGGAATCTGAGTGTATCTGTGAGACTGGCATGGGGTGAGATAGGGAAAATCTGGAGGGGGATGTCACATGGCTTCTCAAATCTACCCAGTTCCATGTGGTCACCCTTAGGCTGGGACAACTGCGAGGTCAGTGAACTTGAATGAAGGCATCCCTCTCTCCTCAGAGGCTTCTTGCAGAGTCCAGGCAGGCTGCCTTGTTGGCATTGATCCACATTGTGATGCCTGCCTTCAGACCTTGTGTGCCCCTTATGGACAAAGGTCGGGGAGGAAATGGCCAGAATTTCCTGCCAGATCAGACCTGGAAATGGGGAGATGGCTAAGCAGAGCCCCAACGCAAGGCCTCCTGCTGATGTCTAAGTCCTTCACAACACTACTTCAACAAACAGTAGAGAAAAACTCATTGAAATCAATATGTGGTATTGCCTGTTGTGGCTATCAGCCATTTCTTATGGACATTAAGCTGAATGCAAACACAAGTAAAGCAACAATAATTTTTGAACAATATTAAACATGTTTCTGATTTGAGATTGACACATTATATAAAGACAGGGCTCAAACACCCCAGAGCTAATAAAGACATATCAAGCTTCCATTAGAACAGATATTAGAATAATATTACAGCTTCAACACATTTTTATAAAGTGAGATATAGCATGAGCAGTTTTTTCATTAGGGATAGGGAAATCATATTTTAAAACCAATGTCGACTTAGAAGTTTTTTCTAGAGATCATCAATTCAGACTCATTCCCAATATTAATAACTCAGCAAAGCATCCGGCTGAGGCTTCTCTCTGCTGAGTTCATACGTTTTTCTGTGAGCCTTCATTTGATCGATTACATCATAGTAAATGTGACCACATAAGAAGTTGCCCTGGAAATAGGATTCTCTGAAGCAATAAAGAACAAGAAATTATTGAGGATGAACAAGTTCTATTTAAGAATTGCTTATGACAATTCTAAGAAAAACAAAATCAAAATACATATAAGAGAAGTGGGACAGTTGGCAATGGTTAACAAAAATGGAAGGTTTTTTATGCATATCACATTGCATTTTGGGGGAAATATTTTGACCCTAAACATACCAATAGAACATTCTTATGTAGCAGGAAAAAGAATTATAATAATAAGTATAAGCAGCAAAGGTGAAGGTAAGATAGATCAACTTTTTTGTTCTCTACTCAAACCTGTGGATTTAGGAGTCAGATGCTGAAAATGACTCCAGGGTTGAGGGAGATGATGTTCAGCTAGGATGTCTGCTGAAGGATGCCTCTATTTATTCTTAGGAAGCCAGTGAAGGCACCAGACTCTTAGAACATCCTTGTTGGGAGAAACCTTAGCATTATCCCCCCTCCTCAATTCCCCATCTATAACAATCTATAACAATAAAAGCATAATATGCTAATTAGACTGGATGTCCTTCTGAACGAAGCCAGGGCTGCAAGGGAAGCCTGGATGCCTGCCAGCGGCCAGAGGGAAGCCCAGGTCCCGGGTGCCAGAGGGAAGTCGGTTGCCCTAGTGGGGTGGAAGGTATGCTCTTGCACGAATTTCATGCATCAGGCCTCTAGTATCTTCTATAATAAAAGCGAAACATGCAAATGTGACCATTACCACCAGCCAATCAGAGCAGCTGTATGCAAATTAACCCAGCCAAGATGGAGGCCAACAGCCAATCAGAGCAGCTGTATGCAAATTAACCCAGCCAAGATGGAGGCCAACAGCCACGGAACTTGAGCAAACCAAAGGGTTCTGTTGCAACTGCCTGCCTATGCTGGCAGTTGGAAGTGGCACCAGGGCACCAGAAAGTGGGAAAGCAAGGTGGTGGGCTGGGGAGCGGGTAAGAGGTGGCAGGGGGTCGGCGGCCTGCTTGGTGGGCTTCCCAGGCCCTTTGTGGGGCATCGGGGAGCGGGTAAGAGATGGCAAGGAGTCGGCGGCCTGCTTGGCAGCTGTCCAGGCCCCTTGCGGGGCATCAGGGAATGGGAAAGAGGCAGCAGGGGGTCAGTGGCCTGCTTGGTGGGCTTCCCA
>PVJC01011364.1:0-41725 GCA_004026665.1 Murina feae | reverse complement strand
GGCTGGGGTCCTGCTTGGCAGCTCCCCAGACCCCTTGGCGGCACCGGGAAGTGGGAAAGGAAGGCAGCAGGGGACGGGTGAGTGGGAAAGAGTTGGCGGCCTGCTTGGCAGCTTCCCAGGTCCTTTCCGAGGATCAGGGAGCAGGAAAAGGCTGGCCTGACCATGAGGCAGGGTTTTCCCTGCTTTCTGGTGGCTGGAGAAAGATGGGCAGTAGGCAAGCTTGGGAGGCAGGCTGCACCCAGCCCTGGCCACAGCTCAAAAAAGAGAACAACATGCTGGGGAGGGCAAGAGTCTGAGAGATCAACATAGAGGGGGTGCCTGCTCCAAGCCTTGACGGTGTGCCTGGGGGCAGGTCCCCAGCAGGTAGACACACACAGGAGGACTGCTCCGAGCCTCTGATGGGGCTGGGGGCAGGTCCCCAGTGGTGACACACACACACACATACACACACACACACACACAAAAGGCGCCTGGCAGACTGGGGCCATCATAGGACATCCACTGAAGGGTCCCAGACTGTGAGAGGGCACAGGCCGGGCTGAGGGACTCCCTCCACCCCGAGTGCACAAATTTTTGTGCACCGGGCCCCTAGTCCTATATAATAAAAGGGTAATATGCAAATTGACCCTAATAGCAGAACAACAGGGAATGACTGGTCACTATGACACACACTGACCACCAGGGGGCAGACGCTCAATGCAGGAGCTGCCTCTGGTGGTCAGTGCACTCCCACAGGGGGAGTTCTGCTCAGCCACAGGCCAAGCTGACGGCTGCCAATACAGTGGTTGTGGTGAGAGCCTCTCCTGCCTCCTCAGCAGCGCTAAGGATGTCCGACTGCAGCTTGGGCCTGTTCCCTGCTGGCAAGTGGACATCCCCTGGGGGCTCCCGGGCTGCCAGAGGGATGTCTGACTGCCAGTTTAGGCCTGATAGCCCAGGGAGTGGGCCTAAGCCAGCAGGTGGAAATCTAGACTGCAAGAGGGCACAGGCCGGGCTGAGGGACCCCCTGAGTGCACAAATTTTTGTGCACCGGGCCTCTAGTTTTATATAAGGCACTTGAACATCTTTGATTTTTTGTAGCCAAAGGGGGTCCTGGAACCAATCCCTTGCAGATACTGAAGGACAACTTAATTCTTGGGGAATTGAGTTATACGGAGATTTTCTAAAAATATATTTTTCTTGCCCTGACCGGTTTGGCTCAGTGTATAGAGCGTTGGCCTGCGGACTTAAAGGTCCCAGGTTCGATTCCGGTCAAGGGCATGTACCTTGGTTGCAGACACAACCCCGGTGGCGAGTGTGCAGGAGGCAGCTGATCGATGTTTCTATCTCATCGATGTTTCTAACTCTCTATCTCTCTCCCTTCCTCTCTGTAAAAAATCAATAAAATATATTTTTTAAAAAATAAAAAATAAATAAAAATATATTTTTCTTGATTTCTGAGAAGAAGGAAGAGGGATAGATAGAAACATCAGTAATGAGAAGAAATCATTGATCAGCTGCCTCCTACACCAACTGGAGACTGAACCCACAACCTGGGGATGTACCCCAACTGGGAATCAAACTATGACCTCATGGTTCATAGGTTGGCACTCAACCACTGAGACACACCAGTCAGGCTAATATGCAGATTTTTGACTGCACAGAAAATCGGCCCCCTAACCTCTCATTGTTCAGCCAACTGTAAAATGTCTACTCCTATTTTACCACTAACCTTTATCCTCAACCAGTTCTTAATCACTTAAAAACTTGTTGTGTGCCCAGACACCTTCCAGTGGCTTTTATTACTTTACTAGAGGCTCAATGCATGAAATTTGTACAAGAGTATGCCTTTCTTCCCCAGCTGTTGGCACTGGCTTCCCTCTGGTCACCAACAGGTACCCGGGACCCAAGCTTCCCTCACAGCCCTGGCTTCATCCAGAAGGTCGTTTAGAATGACATCCGGTCTAATTAGCATATTATGCTTTTATTATTATAGATTTCATTAATAAGTATATGTTGTTAATCCTCACCCAAGCATATTTCCCACTGATTTTTAGAGAGAATGGAAGGGAGGGGGAGAAAAAGAGAGAAACATGGATGTGAGAGAGACACATCGATTGGTTGCCTCCCACACCAGCTCAAACCAGAGCTAGGGATCAAGCCTGCAACCAAGGTACACATCCTTGACTGGAATCAAACCTGGGACCCTTCTGTCTCCAGGCGGAGCCTCTATCCACTGAGCCAAACCAACCAGCTAGGTCTCTGTTAAAAATATTATGCAGATGTTTGTTCCTTGTCTTCTGGCATTTGTTATAATGGAAATAAGAACAGGATATACATTGTTCTACCTAGATATTTGAAGAATTTGTTTACTATGTTTTCTCCAGATTGTCTTAGTATGATTCTGTTAATTTTGCTAATGAAATAAGACCTTCAACACCTGCCTCCTTAGTACTAAAAAAATAACTTTTTGAAACTATATTGTAATTTTCCTAGCCAGGTGGCTCAGTTAGTTGACCATCATCCCATATACCGAAAGATTGCCAATTTGACTATATACCAAAGTTGCAGGTTCAATCCCTGGTTGGGGTGTATGTGGGAGGCAGCCAATCAGTTCTTGTCTCTCATATCAATGTTTCTCTATCCCTCTCCCTCTCTAAAATCAATAAAAACATTTTTTAAACTATATTATAACTAGGGGTACAGTGCACAAATTCATGTATCTTGAAAGGAACTGTGAGCCACGAGGCTGTGGTAGGCACAGGGGCAGGTCTCGGCCCATCCTCCACACCCCCATCTGGCCTCCCAGTCCCGTCTTCCAGTAGCCCCGCTCCTGCTGCCACTGCTCCCACATGCTGACGATGATGGCCCTGCTCGCACCTGCTGATCTGTGCCATCAGTGGGTGTGAGTGGCGGCTGCTGCCTGGATCAGCCTTCAGGAGTAGGGGGAGGTGGAGAAACCCTCAGGAGCAATCAGGGCCAGCAGCCACATTTGCATCTGTGGATGGTGCTAAGCGATCAGGACCTGCCCTGGGTGCACTGGGCACCGGCAGTAGGTATGTGCGGGGCCGTCGCTGGCAGTGGATGTGAGAGGCAACTGCTGACCCCAGTCGCCCCTCACAAGCAGGGGGAGATGGAGAAGCCCTGAGGGGCAATCAGGGTCAGCACCTGGCACTGGTAGCGAGTGGCAGCTCCAGCTCTGGCAGCATGTGCAGGTGGGGCTGACACCAGCAGCAGGTGCAAGCGCCCAGTGGGACCTCGGCACACAGGAGCTAAGAATTTTCAGTAACCACCAGAGGCTTGCCCTGATGACAGCGACTGGCATCCCACCTTGGTCTGGTGCCCCTGCTCACCTCCACCATCCCGCTGTAGCCGACGCCCGCCATGTTCCATGCGTGTGCCCCCTGGTGGTCAGTGCACATCATAGCGACCGGTTGTTCAGTTGTTCTGCCATTCGGTCTTTTTAGGGATTTATAGAGACAGAGGTTATTGCTTCAGAATACCATTTTTATTTATTTTTAAGAAATACTATTTACTTGTTGATTCTGTATTTTTTTCCATTTCCTCTCTATTTTTTCCCAAAATAGTCAAGAGTTGTTCAGATATTTTCAGATCACTGGGTTTTGGATGCAGTGTTAATTCTGCTTATCTTCAATGAAGTGTTCTAATATATTTTGGGTTTCCTTTTTTTCATGTATTTTCCTAGCTCCAATTACAGTTAGGTCAGATACTTATTGAGAGTACTGAGAAGCTAAGCATAATAAGTTACATAGGCCCTGGAGCAAGAATGCTTGAATATGAACCTACCTCAGCTACTTACCAGGTATTTAATCTTGGAATTTATTTAGCATTCTGTTCTTCAATTTCCTTACCTATCTGGTATGATAATAGATGATAATGGGACCTACCCTCTTTAGTTTTTGTGAGGATTAAAGAAGTTAATACAAAGAAAGCTTCCAGGACAGTACTTAGCACAAAGCCATAAAAGTTAGCAATTATTATACAGATTTTTTTTAAAGCTCTTTGTCAATAAAACAATATTTAATTTTTCCCAGTCTCTTTTTCTTCAATGATAAGGATCTACAGTGAATTATTTACTAAGAGATATGTGTATACGTGACCTTTTCTGTCCCTCCTCTCTCCCAATACTGTTGATCTCAACTTGAGTTGGAGGTGTCCCCATCTCAGCTACAGCTGAGGTTGGTGTGTATAGCTCCTACCTACAGTGTGGGGGGTTTTTCCCAAATGAAATGCAACTTGTGATACTTGTATTGCATTTTATCCTGCTTATTAGCAAGCATTGTGTCCTGGCCACTGTGGCTCATTTGCTTGCAGTGGTTCTCAACCTTCTGGCCCTTTAAATACAGTTCCTCACATTGTGACCCAACCATAAAATTATTTTCGTTGCTACTTCATAACTGTAATGTTGTTACTGTTATGAATCATAATGTAAATATCTGATATGCAGGATGGTCTTAGGCGACCCCTGTGAAAGGGTCATTCGACCCCCAAAGGGGTTGTGACCCACAGGTTGAGAACCGCTGGCTTAGAGTGTTGTCTCATACACCAGAAGGTGGCAGGTCTGATTCCTGGTCAGGGCACATGCCCTGGTTGCAGGTTTGAGCCTCAAGACTTGTACAGGAGGCAACCGATTGATGTTTCTCTCACCTCAATATTTCTCTCTCTCCCTCTCTCACTCTCTTTAAAAAAAGGAACAAGGATTGTAGCATATTGAAAGTTTCAATCTCCTTTCATAAATCCATTCAATTGAACAGTTTCTACTTTCCCATTCTCTGTGCTTCTGTAGTGATTAAGAGCTCAAACCTCAGTATTTTCTCAGTGTGACCCCACCCCAAATCCTGAATACTGAATTTATGAGAAATTATACACACTCTAGACCTGAGCACATGAGTTTTTCCTTTTCTAACAATATTGCACCCCCTGTTTGTGGCTTCTTAACTAATGCTATGAGGCCCTGCTAGTTTGTCCAATATAGCCACTTTCACATTAGAGCCTGCTGAATCTAAATTAGCTACAGATGACACTCACTTGATCTTTAACATCCTCAAAAACATTCTCTAAAACAGAGGCCCCTACCTACTTGTAAACCACTAAGTTTGCACACTGGCATTTCAAATATAGCTGTATAACAAAAATAGGAAATTTCTGAAGATTAACAAAAATTTAAAGCAGAAGAAAAAATTTATTTATAATTTCAAAAATTTTTGAGATTTGATCTTTTCATCTTATTTAGAAAAAGTTAAGATAGAAAAAAATTAAAAAGGAAACATTCTTTGGAGCATAAGCTGATCCAAGGAAGTCAGCCACACTGGTGACAGGTCATCTTACAGCTTCTGGATCAGTATGGCAGAAGCCCCACCTCCTCCATTGCAGATGCTGGCAAGACCATATTCTCCCTGCTTCAAGGCATGAACCAAATGAGTGACAATCCTGGCTCCAGACATCCTAAGAGTAAGAAAGCATTTTGATTCTTTAATGAAGTAACAGAATGTATAAGTAGATAAAAATTCTTTTCTAAATTCTTTAAAAGTTTATTACCATTAATCATTACTGAATTTTGTTACTTAAACTTGGGAGACTCGTTTTAATAATGGTTACGGTTTTTCTAAAGGCCCAAGCATAGACTTTAATCTTAAATCTTCTAAATAAAATATTAATTTTCAAGGAACAAATGTTACAGATTTGTGTTCAGTGTTCAGTCCTATCATAAATGGTGTCTGCCTTATGAAGGAAAGGAAAGAAATCTGTTTAACACAGTGATAGGAGTTATCATGAAACACTTTTAGACAGAAACACAATGGCATCCATTAACATACTTAGAGATTTTTCTTTATGATTTTACCTACCCAATTGGATGTCCCAGAGAAACAGCTCCTCCATTGATATTCACTTTTTGAGGGTCAATCTCTAGCATCTTAATGTTTGCAAGTACAACCAAACTAAAGGCTTCATTTACTTCCCACATTGCAATATCATCTTTTTTCAATCCTGCAGCTTTAAGAACCTAAAAATTTTTTACATGTTATGTTAAATTAATCAAAACTTTTTTTCTTAAAATTCTTCAATTTTGGTTTTATTTCCCATATATTTCATTTTATTTTTCAATTACCTTTTCAAAGAACTGGTCCTTGGTTTCACTGATCTTTTGTATCATTTTTCTAGACTATTTCATTTATTTCCACTATGATATTGATGTCTTCTTTCTACTCACTTTGGGCTTTGTTTGTTGTACTTTATCTAGTTCTTTAGTTATAAAGTTAGATTGATTTTTTTTTAATTGTCACCCAAAGTATATGCTTTTTATTGATTTCAGAGAGAAAGTGGAAGAAATATCGATATAAGAAACATTATTTGGTTGCCTTCTGTACATGCCCCAACTGGGGATTGAACCTGCAACCTGGGTATGTGCCCTAAGAAGCAAACCCACCAGTATACGGGAAGATGCTCTAAACCAACTGAACCACACGAGCCAGGGCTTTTATTTTCTTGATTCATGAGGCAAGCCTCTATTGCTATTAATTTCCCTTTCAGAACTGCTTTGGTTGTGTCCCATAGATTTTAGATCATTGTGTTTTCCTTTTTATTTGTCTCATGGTATCTTGATTTCTTCCTTGACCCATTGTTCACTCATTCATTGTTTAGTAGCATGTTATTTAGCCTCCACATGTCTGTGTTTTCAGTTTTCTTATCACATTGTGAAAGGAAATTATGCTTGACATTTCAATCTTAAATGCATTGACACTTGTTTTGTAGCCTAACATGTGGTCTATTCTATAAAATGTTCCATATGCACTTAAGAAGAATTTATATTCTACTGTTTTGGGGTGAGTTATCTTTAAAATATTAATTACATCCTTCTGTTCTAATGTGTCATTTAAGGCAACCATTTCCATATCAATTTTCTGTCTGGATGTTCTGTCCATTATGTCATTGGAGTTCTTCATTTCTGACTGTTCACTTTTATGCTTTCTGTATCTTTGTTTGAAGTTCTGACTTCACTGAATTTTCCCCTAAGCTAACTGAGAATCCTTATAACCAGTGTTTTGAATTCTGTACCTGGTATATTGCTTGTCACCATTTCATTTAGTTTTTTTTCTGGAGGATTAACCCGATCTTTCATTTGGGATGTTCCTTTTGTCTCCTCATATGGGCTATATATTTCTATGTATTAGGTAGAACTAGTACATCTCCTGGTCTTCACAGAGTAGTTCCAGGTGGGACCCAGGCTCCTCAGCTGGTAGCTCTACGAATGTCCTTTGTGTGAGCTGTATGTGCCCTCCTATTGTAGTTGAGCTTTATTTGCTATTGGCTTGTCAGTAGATGGAGTTGACCCTCATTAGGGCTTGCCATGATCACAGCAGACAAACGCTTTTGCAGGATCCAACCCCACAGAGCAAGAGTCACTTTAATCAGCCTTTGGTGCCACCCAAGTCCACCCTTTGGTGTGTCATTTATGGAGCTGGTTGGGTGATGCTCTCACATAGTCTAAAGCTGGCCACCAGGTATGTTGGTTCTAGAGGCCCTTGGAGGGGCTTTGGTGATGTCAAGGTCAGCCATCCTTTGTTCCTGGCTTGGTGCTGCCTGATTGGAGCTACAAAATGACCTCTGTTTGAATGCCACTTCCGCGGGGCTTGAAGGTACTTGGGAGAGGCTATCCTGCAAACTAAGGCTGGCTGCCACCAGTGCCAGACATGGGACTTTTGGTGGATACAACATTGAGCTGAAGCCAGCTGCCACTTGTGCTGTGGCTGCTTACTTATAGCCAACTCTGGCCACTGTTTATGCCAGATTTGTGGCCACCTGATGGGCGTTACAATGTCAAGTTGACAACATTCATTGCTTATGCCAGGCTTGGGGCTATTTAACAAGAGTTATAGGGTACATTGAAGCCATATGATGCTTGTTTCAGTATTGAGAACTTTTGTCATCTTTTTAGGACAGTCCACAGCACAAGCCAAGGTAACGGACTTAGATGGAAAAACTGCTGGAAGAGATTCAGACTAGCTGCATGATTTATGGGGGGAGGGGAAAGAGTAAACAATGTTAACTAGGTTAAAAGAGAGTTCAATTTAGTGCCTGCCTGCCAGCCTGCCAATGCTTTCATGCAGAGCCCTGCCCCTGAAGCTAGTCAATTTAGTTCTTCCCCGTCTGTCTCCTTTTACTGGAGCCCAGAGGGAGTGTCGGCAAGTGAGTCCACACATGAGTCCTATTAAGAGGAACACATGGGACAACAGCAGCCTTCTTTCTCACTTAGCCATAATCCCCACTGATGGTCACAGCCAGATGTTATGAGACCTCTTCTTCCTGGCACTGGAGCTATGGGCTGGGCCCCCTTATTCTTCAGAGGGGACCGCCCCAGCTGATCTATCCCTCCCAACTCTTAATTTCCACACCATGGGTGTAGGTAACCTGCCCACTCCGTGTCTCCACTCCAACAGTCTTGACGTGGCCTCTTCCTAACTATATCCGGTTACAGGAGTTATGTTCACTTAGGCTGCAGGTGGTTCTCAAAGATGGTGGTTCTGTAATTTAGTTGTAATTTTGATGTGGTCATGGGATAAGGTGCACACAGTACTTACCTAGTCCACCATCTTAACCAGAAATTCAGTTTGTATTTCCCTTTGATGCAAGAGATATTTAAATATGTAGTTTGTTAGTTTCCAGGAAGAATAGCCCTTTTATTTTCTGATTTTAATTTCTCAACTTACTGCACTACAATCAAAAGATTTTATTGGCACTATCTCAATTTCTATTTTGGAGAGAGAAGCTTGGTTTGTCAAATGAAAGGTATATTAATGTCTAGTATGTTAATGTTTTTACTGCATCCTTTATAGTTTCTGCTTTATAAAAGTTGCTGTGGAGTTATTTGGAGCACAGATATTCAGAGCTATTGTTACTTTACTGTGAATTATTTATTTAAATTATTTTACCTGTTTGAAGTCTTTTTAAATTTAAATATCTCTTGTTTTGGTAGTTCCTCATAGGCAGAAAAGTATTGTGATGATAATGATTATCTTTATAAAATATTGCTAGTGCCCTTTTTCTTTAGAAGTTTTTATGTTGAGAGCAACAGTAAAATTAACAAGAAACTATTCTCTCTTCCTCCAGTGGGCTCAGGTAACTTTCTAAGCTGTAGAGTTCAAGCAGCTTCTTCTATTCAAGCAGCACAAGACAAGACATGACACCCAGGAGTGAACCACTTCTCCAGCTCTCAGCATCTAGCCTGCCCCAGGCACCCTTGCTTTTTTTAATCTATATTGTTGCCAGTATTACAGATTACCTCCTTTGTCCCTCCCTTCACCTGGATCCCTCCCTACCCCAGGCCTTCACAACCCTGCTGTCTGTGTCTGTGGGTAACGCATGAGTGCACAGATGTTCTTTGGTTACTCTCTTCCTGCCTCCGCTCCCTCCTTCCCTCTGAATGGCTCTGGTTCTATTTTATTCGTCAGTTTATTTTGTTCAATTTGACAGAATGGAGTATGTTCTTACCTTAGGTACAGCATATGCAGGTGCAATTGGAAAATCAATAGGTTCTACAGCAGCGTCAGCAAATGCTTTATAAAAAAAATAAAAAGCTTTTAAAATCTTTTTTATGTGCATCCAGAGATCTAACAACTGTAGTATACAGGGTGTCCCCCCAAAAATGTGTACACATACTTAGAATAATTATAAAGGTAGTGTTTATTAAAACACATTTCATTTTCAAAATTGATCTACCAGCTTTGAAAGTGTGTATACGTTTTTTTTGGGACACCCTGTATAATACGCAAAAATGCAAATTTCCTATCCCCTGAAATAAATGTAAATGTATTTGTTCCATTCTACACTTTATAAGCCATTGATTTTCACAAGTGGGGTGTGAAGGGAAATTTGCCTCCAAGGACACTGGTGTTAACTAGAGATATTTTTAGTTGTCCTAATGGGTACAATGCCACTTACTATAGTAAACTAGTAGTAGAGGCCAAATAGCTGCTAAACATCCTACAATGTACAGAACAAACCCAAAAGGCAAAGAATTATTTATAGTAAAATATCAATAGTGCTGAGGTTGAGAAACTATGATGTAACCTAAGAATAAATTCAGTCACAAGGTTTTTATAAAGTAACAAAATTTCTGTTTAACTCCTTATGAAGAAGGCAAGGCAGATTTTACAGCTGAAGATAGGCTTAAGGAAACTGAGGGTATGCCGAGCCCAGAAATATAATAAATGGAAGAACATCTAGACTTCATATTTCTAGACTCCTTATCCCATGTTCTCTTTATGTATATGGGATTTTATCTGGCTACTGTTCCTATCGTGCTTGGGTAAAATAAAACATGCACCCTGTATTCCCCACTCATTTTCTAGGATAGGAAAATATTTTTAAAGCTCACTACTATATAAATAAAATTATAATAAAACCATTAAAGGAGCTTCTATCCCTGTTGAAATATGCACTAGTTATATCCTGTCACAAAGCACAACTCATGCAGCTGCAATAGCTTCAACATTATGTATCACTGACAAGGAAACTCAGTTTCAGGAACGGCTTGCCAAGGTTTAGGAATAAACAAGTTCAGAACATTCTCTACCTGCTATTCTTGCCAGTGGTTTGACATTGAGTCTCTTGGCTGCATCTGCAGTCATCAGAACCACAGCGGCTGCTCCATCGTTCAGTGTGCTGGCGTTGGCAGCTGTGACTGTGCCTGAGGGCATCAACGAGCATGAAGTCAAAACATTCCTTCACACCGAGTCCATTTGGTTCAATTAAACAAGTTCCTACCTAGTACTGCCTATGTTGCTAGATGCATGGAAAATTACAGATACAGATGGAGATAGCTCCTGCTCTTTGGAAACATATACATAACTATAAATTAATGTAAGAATGTTTTGTGTTAAGTTTTTATAACAGTTTATTCAAAGCTAGCTCTGAAACGCATGATGGCACTGGGCAAATGCTGGTTTACTAACTTCTTTCCTAGGATTTATCTATTGAAGGCATTAACTGTTAAGCAATTTTAAATATACTTTGGATAAATAGTGATTTTCTTAATTTCACTTGAGCCTGATGTATTGAAAATGTTAAATAGTTCCTAGCTGTTTTCTAGAATTACTTTTTTAAAATCCTTAGGCAATTCTAAGACTAGATATAATATTAATACTCGCCTTTTTTCTTATGCTTCATTCTTAATACTAACCGTTTTCTTTCTGGAAAACTGTCTTCAGCTTTGGAACTTTGCTAAAATCAACACGTTTATATTCTTCATCTTCTTTTACCACTACATCTGGTTTACCTAAAACAAACATCTTTCAGGTTATCACCAGTCAAGACAACAATTGGGTGCCTGGTAGTCTGTGTCTTTCTTTGTATGCCAGCATACTTAAACCATCCAAGTAAATTCTAATCTGTTAATGTCTTACAAGTTATATGTAGCTTAACACGCTTTAAATCTTCTATTAAGCCACATCCTATTCTCTTGTCTCCCCATCTCCGTCTGTAATCACAGATCCCATTCTCTTGACTCCATGGGAATTAGACTGGATAAGCCCTAATAGTCCATCGTGCTGGGGATAGTAATCATTCCTGGAATGGAAATGGAACCTGAACCAGGTAAATGAACCTTTACTGTGGATTTATTCTGGAGTTGGTCAGAGCTCTCTTTGAGCTATGAATAAAGGCAGAAACTAAGAAGCCTGAGCAAATTTTAATGAAATCTTATATTAAATTGGGTTGAACTATCTGAAATGACAACATTTCCCTTAATTAAGCAGAAAGGTCGCTGCCCTCAGTTGAAATGAAAAAGATTAAAATGTGCTAAATTTAGTCCTAGCCACTTTGGCTCAGTAATAGAGCATCGGCCCACATCAGCCCACGGACTGAAGGATGGTGCTTCATTCCTGTAAGGGCACATACCTTGATTGCTGGCTCAATCTGGTTGGGCTCATGTGGGAGGCAACCAATCAATGTGTGTCTCTCATATCAATGTTTCTCTCTGTTTCTCCCCCTCCCTTACAATCTCTCTAAAATCAATGGAAAAAAACATCCTCAGATGAGGATTAACAAAATAAAAAAAAGTACTAACACTTAAACATAAAAAATTTTGCAACAAGTAAAGTCTACTAAAAATTAAAATGTATTTGGAACATTATCGCTCTACCTTTTACTGTAATTGTGACAGGAATAACTTCATTTCCAAACTTCCCAGCTTCCCATGCTGCTTTACTTCTGGTGTAGGAGTTAATAGCATAAGTATCCTGTTCATCTCGTGAAATATTCATCTTTTTTGCAGTATTCTCAGCACAGTTACCCTGATAAAAGTTGGAATTTAAAAAAAAAAACTAATTAACTTTGCATACCTTATAAAATATACATTATCTTTGCATAACATAAAAAAAGTAGTTTCTTAAAATATACTCTTCTGTACTAGGTAACTTTTCACTCATGTCTCATGTCTCATCTTTAAATATTTGAATTAGCTCAGCTGTTGCTATTTTGAAGGCAAATAATTAAATAGTTACAGAATCCATTATGAGAAATCAGAAAATGCCCTACTCTAGTGTGCAGCAATTTACTCAATAGTTGAGCCAAGCTGATGCAATGAGCATAGAAAAGTATTTTCTTCAAGTGAATGGCTAAAATAGACATTTATAGAGTCCATCCTTCAATTCAATTTCTAAATACATATAATTTAAGCCCAGCCATCATGGCTCAGTGGTTGAGTGTCATGGTTCAGTTCCCAGTAGGGGGCGTGCAGGAAGCAGCCAATCAATGATACTCTCTCATCACTGATGTTTCTAGCTCTCCCTCTTTGAAATCAAAATATATATATATTTTTAAAAGCAATAATTACCATATGAATTTTGTTGTAGACATCAGTTAGCCCATCTTTTACAATCAAATCTTCAAGTTTTACCCCACCATATGGAGTTGCTCCTCTGTTCATCACGTAGGGAACATTGGACATGCTCTCCATTCCACCTGCGACCATCACATCCTGATCAGCAGCACACACACACACAAAACCAATGTCAATATACCCAAGTGCAAATCCATTATACCCTTTACACAGCTGCAATAAACAAGTAATTTACTTGGACTTTATTAAAACATTTTTTCACACAGTGAATACAAGAAGTACCCTCTTAATCCTGATGAAATGAAATGGTCTACAATGGGTAATGATAATTAAGGTTAGAGTCGGGATCTGATGGCAACAGAGTAGATGGAAGTTACACTCATCTTCCAGAACTAAACTGCAATTGCAACTAAAATACAGAACCATTTGCCTGAATAGCCAACTGAAGACTAGCTGAATAGAAGTCTTATAACCAAGGATTTACAGAAGCCACACCGATACTGGGAGGAAGGATGAAGAAACGAAAAGGCCTGACCCCATTCTCACATGAGGCAGCTGAGAATCCTTGGGGATATATCTCAGTTGTAACAGTCTCCCCTGAGGAACATGGAGTCTCAAGCCCATGCCATGCTCCACCACCCAGAATCAAGAGTCAAGAAGCAGAGCCCACATAACATCTGGCTGTGAAAATCAACAGGGAGAGACAGGAGTTAGCTAGAAACCCAAGTGCCCTGTTAAAAGGCCAGGGCACAAAATATTTTTCCCAGCCACACCCCCTGGGCTCCAGTGGAGGAAGGGCAGCTCAAAGTGAACTAGACTCATGCTTGGAGAAAATGAGTAATGTGCCTCCAAGGATAGAGCTAAAGGGACAATGACCAGGATCCCTGTATTGAGTTCCTCGCCCATAGACACCATCTTTCTTGGGAAAATGATGAGACTTTGAAGAAAGAAACTGAAGAAGATACAAGTAAATGGAAGCATTATACCATGCTTATGGATAAGAAAAATTAACTTCATTAAAATGTCCATACTAATTTCTGGTGGTTTCAGCCTCCCCACAACATGCCTCTCACGATGATTTCCTTCATCCCTCTCCCGAAGATAAGAGGAAACACAAGAAGACACGCCCGGTGCAGAGCCCCAGTTCCTACTTCATGGATGTGAAATGCCCAGATGCTATAAAATCGCCACCATCTTTAGCACAAACAGTCCTCTGTGAGCCTCCAAGAGGAAAAGCAAGGCTTAGAGAGGATGTTCCTTCAGAAGGAGGCAGCACTAAAAGCACCTCAAGTCAAAATGAACACATTTGGCCCGGCCAGCATGGCTCAGTGGGGCATGCATGAGGTAGCCAATCAATGATTCTCTCTCATCATTTATGTTCCTATCTTTCCCTCTCCTTTCCTCTCTGAAATCAATAAAAATATATTTTAAGAAAAAACATTTGGATAACAGCAAAACAATTTCCATACTACCCAAAACAGTCTATCAATTGAATGCAATTCCTATAAAAACACCAATGGCATAGCCCTAACCGGTTTGGCTTAGTGGATAGAGCGTCAGCCTGCAGACTCAAGGGTCCCAGGTTCAACTCCAGTCAAGGGCATGTACCTTGGTTGCGGGCACATCCCCAGTAGGAAGTGTGCAGGAGGCAGCTGATCGATGTTTCTAACTCTCTATCCCTCTCCCTCTCTGTAAAAAAAATCAATAAAAAATATTTTTAAAAAAAGAAATACCAATGGCATATTTCACACAAATAAATAATCCAAAAATGTGTATGGACCCAAAAAAGACCCAAACAGTCACAGCAATCTTAGGAAAGAACAAAGTTGGAAGCATCATGCTACCTGACATTAAACTATACTACAAGGCCAAAGTAATCAAAACAGCATAGTACTAGCATAAAAACAGGCCAAAAACTGAATGGAACAGAATAGAGACCCTAGAAATACACTCATACCTATATGGTCATTTCGTATTGAAAAATGAGCCAAGGGCATACAGTGGGGCAAGGGCAGTCCATTTAATAAATGGTATTGGGAAAACTGGACAGATAGATGCAAAAAAAAAAGTGAAAGTAGACCACCTTCTTACACCATACACAAGAATAAACTCAAAATGGGTAAAAAGACTTAAATGTAAGATTCAAAACCATAAAACTGGTGTGTTATGCCCTAATCAGCTAGAATGCACCAAGTAAGGATAGAGACAACCATTTTCTATTTCTAATCCTCTAACTTTGTGTCTGTGGTCATCTCAACCTCACTTCCCTCAACTGAAAAAAGAAGGGCTAGATCTAATGAAGTCTTATTTCTATGGGTCTAGGTCTAGTCACCCCCCACCACAGCATATGCTGCTATCTCCTGCTTGATCCCAGGTAAAGAGAAGATCTAAACCAGCAAGGCCAATAGAAAACCTGTACAATTTAACAGCTGAACCTGGGCACACAGGAACTACAAATCAGTCATCATTCTTGGGTCAGTCAATGACTTGATTCCCAGGGTCAGCACCTTCTTCTCGTGTATGATGAAATCCCTTACTTGGGTAAATATAAAATTTATGATACTTGAAATTACCAAGAATCTCAGAGAAAGACTCTGAAAACTAAGATATCTTGGCTGAAAACTTTTTAACCCAAGACACTTCAGTATCATTTTGACCTCTATTTCAAAGGGAATTAAATTAGCACATTAGACATTCCTGAGCGTCTGAAACAACACACCAACCATACTTAGGAGCACTCCTAAAGCTTGAATGTGCTTAGATTTTTGGTGTCTTTTAGCACTGTGTATTATTTTAACTATAACATAGAAAAGAAGGTCCTTCTTACCTGATGTCCACACATAAGATTCTGAGAGGCCATCATGATGGCTTTCATTCCTGAGGCACAGACTTTGTTTATAGTGGTGCACGGAGTAGAAATAGGTAAGCCTAAAACCAATACAGAGAAGTCATAATTTTGAAAAACAAAGATACTCTTCAAACACAGTTGTAGAGCTAAAATTAATAAAGTATGCAACATTACTTCTGCCAATACAAGTCTATAAGTGTTAATTATATTATGCATTTAACTTTTTATTTAAGCTGAAATGTCCTCCATTTGGCCATGTCAAACATTTGAAGTATGAAAGCAAAAATGTATCCTAGTACCTGCACCCAATACTGCTTGCCGTGTAGGGGCTTGTCCTTCACCTCCTTGTATAACGTTACCCATGTACGCTTCTTTTACTTCTTCTTTTGGTATCCCTTTTTCAAAAAAAACAAAAATGCATTTCCATATTTTATTCAATATAATAATCAGTGGTTACCTAATAAGGTACATGACATTATATAGCAGGGATGGTTTCTTTTTCTTGTCTAACTCTATAGTACAAAAACTTCTTTACGAGGGATTTCAGAAATACAGGCATTCAGTCATTTCTAAGCGTTACATATGTCCAAAATAAATACCCGTTCCAGTGAATCACTGCCCCTTAACACAAAAAGCAGAGCAACCACTCACCTGCCTTTTCAATGGCTCCCTGAATGGCAATGGAGCCCAGCTTAGTGGCTGGCAAGGAGGAAAGGCTGCTTAGAAAGGATCCAATGGGTGTTCTTGTAGCACTTGCTATGACCACTTCCTGGTAAGACAGGAGATGATAGTGATTATTGTATTTAAATATCTTACCCAAATCCCCTTTTATTAAATACTAGTAACCATAATTCATAGACATTACCCAAGAAACAGAGTTTTCTGAGTTTATCATCAAAGATTAAAACAGTATCAGTATTTTTAAATAATATGTTTTTATTTATTCTCAGAGAGAGGGAATCATCAATGAGAGATGAATATCATTGATTGGCTGCCTCCTGCACATCCCAAACTGAGGATCAAGCCCACAACCCTGGCACGTGCCCTGACCAGGAATTGAATTGGCGACCTCTTAGTTCCTGGGTTGACACTCAACTGCTGCGCTACACTGGCTGGGCAATAATCTCAATACTTAAACAGAAGTAAAACTAGTCCATTTAATGCTGGTACTTAATGATTTAAGATATAATCGAAAACTTAAAACAAACCTACTTTAAAATAGGCATTGATCCTTCTCAGTTCTCCACGGGAGGCTTAAAACCAGAAGCTTAAATTTTAATTCTATTCCTCAGTCAAACATTGAGGAATGATAAGTTTATCCTAGTTAACTGTATGATAACCCTAACCAGTGGGATTCCTTGCTGAAGGGAACTGGGCTAGGAATCAATACCTGTATGCTCACTAGATAGGGCCACACCACAACTGGGACAAAGTCAGAGTCATGGTTTCTTAAATGATTACTAAGATAATATTAATATGAAATTTAAGAAAAAGTAGACAAGAGCTCTTAAATAATTATAAAACACTACTGTAACAATTCTCTCCTTACACTTGCCTTCCACCTTCCCATTTCAAGTTAATAAATAAGAATTATTCCCCAGATTTGGTAGAAGGCTATTCATTTTAGGGACCCTCATGAAACAAAGAGAGGACTCCCTCACGAAGCACTCGGTGATCAGCTGATGCTCCTTCCTGTCTAACATCCAGCCTGGTTCAGTCCCTTCTACTATCTTTCAAGTGGCTTCTGCAATGTGTCACATACAACAGAATGAGGACCCCTGAGAGTAAGGGAAGAATACTGCCCGATTTTTGAGAGAAGGTGGTTTAACAGTAGACAAAAAGAAACAGAAATTATGCAGGGCACTAGATAAAACATTTTTACGGTAAGGTGGAAGTTAGTATTTCAACAGTTAGCTATTTCTAATTGCATCATCCCAAGCTGACCTCCCATACACACAAATCATAAAAATATGCATTTTTTATTAACTACATTTCCTTTAAATTCTTTCCTTTTAAAGCACAATTTAAATTTATACTTACATTCAAAGTAGGTTTTGATGCATAACTTCGCTCCATATATCTTATTTCCTGTAATATAAATATTTATAATATAAAAATATCAATGTATATCATTTTATACTTCTTAGTGATGAGGTTGTGGTGATTTCTCTGCTTCTTTATACTTTTATTTCCAGATTTTCTAGTTAACATATCAGTGTTACATTGAGAAAAAATTACTACTTTGTAATTTTACTGTTTAACTGTTCGCTGGAAATGTATGTTTATCTTAAAATTGCTGATATAGTGTAAATTAAATCTTTAAGTTTTAAATTAAGTAATTTTAAAATACTACAAGAAACTATCCTTCCCTGGCCAGTTTGACTCAGTGGATAGAGCGTCAGCCTGCAGACTGAAGTGTCCCGGGTTCGATTCTGGTCAAGGACACATGCATGGGTTGCAGGCTCAATCCCCAGTGTGGGGCGTGCAGGAGGCAGCTGATTAAGGATTCTCTCTCATTGATGTTTCTATCTCTCTTCCCCTCTCCCTTCCTCTCTGAAATCAATAAAAATATTTTTAAAGAAAACATCCTCATTCCTTAAAAATATATTTAAGTAAAACTTGCTATTTCTCCCCACTCACTACTAACAAGTGTTTCTGATTTATGTGAGGCAAACATACCCTACATAAACATGGTCTATGTTACCACATAAATTCTTTTTTAAGAAAGAAAAGAACTATCTTGTCCCTACATCTCAGTTTTTCCCACACTGTTCTTAGGAGCAAATGCCAATAAGAACAAATTCTAAAAATGTAGGTCACAGTTCAGAGACCTAATTAATCTGAAATTGGACAATTTACAAGACAAAGCACAAAGATTTTTCTGTCCTCTAAGGTCAAAAAGCATAATAACTATTCAAACATGACAACTTATATTTAGAACATAATCTTGTTGATAGTTATGTCCAAACATATCTCACCAGGTAATAAAACAAATCTACAGACATCTAAAAACTTTAAGCTGACCCAAGAACTTAGCTTTTCAGAGATTAAACCAGCTTTGCCCTGACTCACTGCAAATAATAAACAAAAGCACAGACAAAAAAACAGGTATATTTGACAAATAGTGGTTATAAGAAGAGACAACCACAAGGAGATTAAGAGTGAAATAGTGAGCATAGGAAACAGATGACCAGATGGAGGAAAGAATTAGTGACATTGAAGACAGGAATCTAGAAATGACAGAGGGAAGAAGAGAGAAACCTAAGCATTAAAAAAAAAAAGGGGGAGGGGGAAGCTCTATGGGATCTGACTTCACCAGAAAAAACAATTTTCGAATAACAGGCATAGCAGAAGAGAGGGAGAAGAGAGAGCCTCTTCAAACAGTAGATGAGAATTCCCCAAACCTATGGAAAGAACTAGATCCTTGAATCCAAGAAGCAAACAAAACACCTAGTTACCTTAATCCAAAGAGGCCCTCGCCAAGGCACAATATTTTCTTTGTTTTATATTTAAAAAATATATATATTTTTATTTATTTCAGAGAGGGAGGGAGAGGGAGAGATAGAACATCAATGATGAGAATCATTGATCGGCTGCCTCCTGCACATCCAACATGGATTGAGCCCACAACGAGCATGTGCCGTGACTGGCAATCAAAACATGATCTCCTGGTTCATAGATCCATGCTCAACCACTGAGCCATGCTGGCTGGGCTCTCCAAGGCACACTGTATTAAAACTATAAAAAAATTAATGAAAAAGCAAAGGTTCTCAAAGCATCCAGGGGAAAGAAGGAAGTGACCTACAAAGGAAAACACATAGGTTAGATTGGCACCTTCGAAAGCCATGTCATTAGATTAGCAAGGTTTGTGTTTTTACTCTCCTGAGCTTCCCATGTCCACCCAAGTGATTGTGTAAGTACTGGCCTGGGCCAGCACACATCTGTACTCAGTAGGCAAGTCCCAAGTGCATCTGCTTACTGCATGTACTCCTCAGTATCAGCTGTGCAATAACAAGTGTACCCTTAACATGTCTTATGTTGGGCTGCTGCTTATTTAACCTACGTATGAAGGATTCCAACATATTACCTGTGATCCAATTTTGAATTAAAAGTTCCTACTTGTAGTAAACATGCCAGGCATTGCTCTCCAAATCAAAGGGTCTGTAAGGGACAGCTTTAGGCACATACATTGTGACTTCCATATCCTCCCACTAGTCAGAGCAAACAGGACCAAGAATGGAAGGAACTTTGACCCACGCTGGCACCCTGAGGGCCAACTACATGATGATGAGCACTTAAACTGAAAGGTCACAAAGTGCTGGAGCTATTCAGCACCATGGCAAGCAAATGCCATGTAAAAGCGGACGGAGGTTACAGCAAAGAGAAAAGGCATGAGTAAGCAGAGAAGCACGAGTACACAGAGAAAAGGAGGAAAATGGCCATGGCTCACGCTTAGTGATCTAGTTACGTCTTCAGCAAGGCCAGCTGCACTTCATTTTCTATCCTTGGATGTCCAGAGCTTGCCTACTGCACATCTTCAAATACGCCCCTTTCCACTTAGCCAGTGTGGAATGGGATGTTGTTCCTTGCAATCAAAGGGCCTTTTAAGCAGCTTTGACTCTTTTTTAACGCTTCTGGTTCTGTTTAATTGGAAGTTCCCTGGTCTCTCCACTTTCCCCTGGATCCCAACTCCAGTTGCCTTTTCAAAGATGCCACATCTGCCCGGTTGGCTCAGTGGTTGAGCTTCAACCTGTGACCCAGGAGATCATGGTTCAATTCCCGTCAGGGCACATGCCTGGGTTGCAAGCTCGATTCCCAGTAGGGGGCAGGCAGGAGGCGTCTGATCAATGATACTCTCTCATCACTGATGTTTCTATTTCTTCTTCTCCCTCACTGAAATCAATAAAAAATATTTTTAAAACAAAATGGGATACAGTCAACATTTAAAAAAAAAAAAGATGCCACATCTTCCATGATCCCTTTCCTCTCCCCTACATCACACCCCGCCTTTACTCCTGGTTGATACCATAAGCATACAACAGGCTCTGGGTTCTCCCACCTAAAAACCAAATTTCCCTGAAGCCACATTCCCACTGAACTCTCACCTCATTTCTTAGCTCCCTTGTACAATGTAAGTTCTCCAACAAGTTACTTACAAGTTCTGTTTCCTTGTTCTCACCTCCTGTTTTTTGTTCAACCTCCTTCAATCTGGCTGTTATCTAATCTAATAAAAGAGTAATATGCAAATTAACCATCATGCCGAGACACCCAAGCCATGCCCACCGGCCAATCAGAGCGACTGTATGCAAATTAACCCAGCCAAGATGGCAGTTAATTTGTATACACAGGTGCGGAGCAAAGACTGAAGACAGCCTAGAAGAGAGCCAAGTGCTGCAGAAAGGAGCCAGGCAGCAGAGAAGGGAAGGAAGCGGGGCAGCAGAGATGGGAGGGAGTGGGGCAGCAGAGATGGGAGGGAGCAAGGCAGCAGAGACAGGAGGAGATGGGAGAAAGTGAGGCAGCGGAGAAGGGAGCAAAGCATGCCTCAGTGGGCTTCGCTCCCTTCGCTGCTTCACTCCAGCCCAGGAAGCCCTATTTTTGCAGGAATCTTCCTGCAATGGGCTTCTAGTCTATAATATTACTGACTCTGAGCAAAATCCAATAAACACTATAATCACCTGTTGGCAACATTGGATTCACTTTTCTTCTTTGGGAATCATGCACAGTGTTAGGAGGGAAAAAGTAGGTTTTTTCCTTTCTTTACCGTAGCCTTCCACAATATATGAAAAAGCACCTGGTAATTAAACTACAAGATTGCTCACTCCTCTGATTCAAACAGCCTTCCTCCCTTTGGTTTTAATGACTCCACTGAAATTGGGGCCAGAAAGTTTCTAGTTAGTAGAAGGACTCCACTCCCTCCTTTTCAAACCCAAGCTGGTCTCCTTTTGAACTCTTTATTAGCTTTTGCTCTAAGAATGTTTTACAGGCTTATGAAGATCCTGCTAAAGACCCTCTCTAGGATATCTGCCTGGACTAAAAACAAACAAACTTTTCAAAGACAACCCCCAGATATTTGCTCAACTCCAGCCCTTGTCACCTGGCAACAGCAGCCATTAAAAGAGCAGGCCACTTTATTTCTTTGCCTTTATATTGATTAGTATGCACAGGCCATCCCCCTTCAGGAAAATAAAATAAACTCTGTGAATCTATCTCTTCTCTCAGTTGTGAATTCTTTCAGAGCCCAAGTCACAGGCTAAAGCCCTAACACACAGCAGTTAGGACTTACCTTGCTTTTTTCAAATGGGTTGTTCTGAGAATGAAATGAGGTGATATATGTAATCCACTCTGCAAACCCTCCTTTCCTCAGCTTCTATCTTAACTCAGTCTTGAGTTTCCCTCAGACCTTCCTGTCTCCTTGCTGTCTCATCCTCCCACTCCCAACCTCTAAGTGCTAGGATGTCCAGGCTCTGTGCTAGGCCCCTTTTAATTTTACAGCTTCACTGTCTCCTTAATCCTATCTAGGCCCATGGTTTAAACAGCACTGACAGCCTGATGATTTCCAAATTTGTATTTCCAGGCTTCCCTCTCAAGTGACCTGCCCACTCATGTATTCATGTGCTGACCTGACAGCTTCAATTTCTTTAACGTTTTTTATTTTTGGATGTTGTTGTTTTCTTGGAAAGAGGAAGAGAGATAGAAACATTGATCTGCTGCCTCCTGCACACTCTCTACTAGGGACAGGGCCCACAACCCAGGCATGTGCCCTGATCCTGAATTGAACCAGAGACCTCTTGGTGCTGTGGCTCAATCCACCAGCTGGGCCTGATAGCTTCAATCTCCATGACTAGGAAATTAGTTTTTTACCCATATTTCCCACCTCACAACATTGCAGCTCAGATACTCTATCACAGGTCCTGTCGATACTGTGTCCAAAATATACCTCAATTCTTCCACTTTGCTTCATCCCACTACCACCATCTCTCCTCTTACTACTATAACAACCTTCTACCTAGTTTCCCACTTTCCAACTTCCCTTCCAGTTCATCCAGTTTTAAAAATGTAAATTGGACGGCATTACTCCACTAATTAAAATCCTTTGATGGCTTTCCATAGCCCTTGGAATAACACCCCAACTCTTCCCCTTATCTTACAAGACCCGGTATGATCTGGTTCCTGATTTTCTTTCCAAATGCACATCACTCTTGCTATATGCCAGGCACACCAGCCTCTGCCAGGTTCTGAATCCATTCCCACCTCCAGATCTCTGCTATGTGCCTCTGCCAATAAGAGTCTTTCACAATGCCCTAACCGGTTGGCTCAGTGGATAGAGCGTCAGCCTGCAGACTCAAGGGTCCCAGGTTCGATTCTGGTCAAGGGTATGTACCTTGGTTTTGGGCACATCCCCAGTAGGGAGTGTCCAGGAGGCAGCTGATCAAACGACCTATTTAAAGTTGGCCTCCCTTATTTCCACGTTTACTTTCTTCAAAGCCCCTCTAACACTGTGTAAACATGGGGTTCACATCTTTAGTCTCTTTCTCTCTCAACCTAAGGCAAGCTTCCTGGGAGCAAGGCTATCTCTCCTTCCCTGCTACTGCGCTGGTACTGGGCACTGGGCCCACTTAACTCATTAGAACCTCAGGAATGAATGACAAAATTATCACACAGTCATCTTCCAAAGACAGCTCAGCTGTACCACCCACTCTGCAGGCCTCACCTGACCATGCCAGGCAGATAGGAACTCCCATCCCAGCTGCCACAGTGCCCTATGCACTCTAATTTTTCCAGGAATACATAATTTTGTAACCCTCAGAGGCCACCATAGGACTGTGTGTTCCAAGAAGAGATTGATTTCATCTTCTACCCCAGTGATGGTGGAAGATGTTATACAAATATTTGAACAAATTCTGATGCTTACTAGCCACTCAAAATCATTGTGGACAGGGTAAATACATGGCAAAGCCACAAAATGGGATCATGAGGGCCTATTTTACATGGGAGGGTGAGAAAAGAGCTCTCTGGAGATGTCACTGGAGCTGAGACATGCCTATGAAAGAGTCAGCCTTGGGAAGAGCTAGGACAGAGCATTGGAGGCACAGGGGAGAACTAGGACAAAGGCCTTGGGTTAGCAGCAAGCTTGGCACGTGCCCAGTGTAGGCAGCGTAGTGTGGCTGGAGCCACACATTCAGGAATGCCCAGCCGGAGTATTTAAAGGGCCAGAAGGTTGAGAACCCCCTAAGCAGTACAGGATAACGACTGACATTGCATCGGGGGTGATAAGCAGACTGGAGAGGACACAGCCTGCTGGAGGGTTGCGGTGACGGGAAACGCCGTGCCCCTTCCTCCAAGGGGCAGAGCAGGGCTCCCGGACCCACACCCTGCGGCCATCCAGGGGCATCCGGGCGGCACCTGTGCACTTGGGTCCATGCAGCTGGCGCCCGCATTCTCCCTGACGAGTCTGAGGTTACCGGAGCAGGTGCACCTTTGCCATCACACGGCTCCTCGTCCCTTGCAAGCCCAGTGATCACCCGCTGCACAAAAAATAGTCTCCTGACAATAACACAGACATGTTTGTGTTTAAAGCTCGGACGTGGTTCTATGGGTCTTGCGTACCGTCGGGCGAGGCCTGGCCAGCCCCACACGTCCGCCTGCCAAACTCCGGGCCCCCTCCACACACCATTGAGTAATTCTCACGATTACGGAAGAAGCCCTGGCGCGGAAACGCGCTTTGGGCCGGTACCGGGCCGTGCGCGCCACCGGCACCGGGGGCTTCCGGGCCAGTTCCGGGCCAGGCGGGTCCCAGGCCTACAGGCCCCGCTGCGTCCCGCCGGGGCCGCGGGCAGCGCCCTGCCGGGGTGGGAGACGGCGCGCGGCCGGGCCCCAGCCGCTCTCACCTGCATCTGCCTCCGAAGCAGGGCGCCGCCGCGCAGGAGGGCCGTCAGCACCGCCATGGTAACGAGCTCAGCGGAGACGTCAAGGGCACAGGCCCCCACCGCGCCCCTCCGCCTCCCCGCGCCTGGCCCGGCGCCCGCCGCCGCCGGCGGACCCGCCTCCACCAATAGCAGCCTCGCGGGCTCGCGGGAGCCCGCGCCTATTGGCCGGCAGCCAGAGGAGGGCGGGGCAGCTGGTCCCCCTAGCCCTCTGCCCCGACTGCAGCCCGACTGCAGCCCGGCTGCCGAGAAGCTTGCAAGCTCCAACGGGCTGGAAGTGCGAGCTGGGAACCCAGCAAACTCTTACCAGCCGTTCTTTCTGGATAAACAACTATTTAAAAATGTGATTTGTTTTAGAGAAAGTGGGAGGGAGAGAGAGAGAGAGAGAAATATCGCTTTGTTCAACTTATTGATGCATTCATTGATTTCTTTTTTTAAAAAAATGTATTTTATTGATTTTTTTACAGAGAGGAAGGGAGAGGGATAGAGAGTTAGAAACATGGATCATCTGCCTCCTGCACACCTCCTACTGGAGATGTGCCCACAACCAAAGTACATGCCCTTGACCAGAATCGAACCTGGGACCCTTCAGCCCCCCCCCCCCCCCCCCCCCCCCCCCCCCCCCCCCCCCCCCCACACACACACACACTATCCACTGAGCCAAACCAGTCAGGGCTATTTATTGGTTTCTTTCAGCGACCTGTGGGTCGTGACCCCTGCGGCAGTTGAAGGACCCTTTCACAGGGGTCGCCTAAGACCATCCTGTATATCAGATATTTACATTACGATTCATAATAGTAGCAACATGACAGTTATGAAGCAGCAATGAAAATAATTTTATGGTTAGGTCACAACTTGAGGAACTGTATTTAAAGGGCCGGAAAGTTGAGAACCGCTCTGACCCAGAATGGAACCTGCAACCTTAGCCTGTCCTGACCACACTCTAACCAACTGAACTAACTGGCAAGGGACTGGCTATACCACCTGTGACCTTCCAACATCACTGGTGTAAGTGTGACTGGGCCATTTCCTTTCTCTGAGCCTGTTCTCTCACTTACACCCACAAAGTACAAAGGAAAGTCGTGAAAAACATTCTTAGGCAATCCAATTAACTTTTCATTTACGATGAGGTAATTTTGCAATTGGTTTTCAATAGAAGGAAGAAAATGAGAAACAGAATACATATTAGCAGCTAACTTTACTGAACAATTAGTGATTCATATTCACCAAAACTCCATGAATTAGAGACTATTATCTATCCCTTCACTGATGAGATAATGTGGGGGAGGAAGAAATTTCCCTCTGTCCTGGAAGTTCTTCTGGGTGTTCCAATAATCAAATAGACATGAAACCATTTAACAAGAGAAAATAACGAAATTTAAGACATACATATGGGAACCCCGAATACATGAAAGAGCCCCCACATGCATGAGAAGTTCAAGACAGAAAGGGAACATGGGTATGTATATAAGACATCCTGAGCTATTGATGAGGTACAAGGTGCTTTGGGGGCTTCAAAGAGGCATTACAAAATAAGAAGAAGAGCAGGTGTTTAGGAAATAAGGGTTCATTCTGCCCGAAAGAGGTCATCTCTGATGACCTTCCAGAGGCCCTCATTCAAGTTGTCCCAGATAGTCAAGGGAGGGCAGGAGTTTCTCTTGAGCCCTCAGCTAAAGTTTCCATTAACTCAAAACAATCCCCATGCCACCAGAAGCACATCATGGGGTGACTATCTCTGAATCCCCACAATAAAGTACAAAGTACAAAGTAGAAAGTGGGGCAGCTGGAGTGGTCTAATATTATATGCAACAGAGTTAAATGCTTGCTCTCTCTGATGGCCTGCACAAAGTAACGACTGTTTCTCAAAGATTCACAGAAATCCCATAACTGGACTTAATAGGGAGGACCTCTAATCTGAGAGACAGAGCACCTGAATTAATCTGAAAAGTAATCATATATTTTAAATCTTAGAACACATATATTTATGGAAATAGGGGGTTAAATTTTTTATATATAAACTAGAGGCTTGGTGCACAAATTCATGTACAGGCGGGGTCCCTAGGCCTGGCCAGAGATCAGGGGCAATCAGAGCCCTATCACCCAGTCCTGATAAGGGCCAGGCCAATTAAGGCCTGCTGGCCAGGGGAAGGAATATGGGGAGGGACAATGGAAGGTTGGCTGTGGGAGCACACTGACCACCAAGGGCAGCTCCTGCGTTGAGCGTCTGCCCCCTGGGGGTCAGTGCATATCATTGCACTAGTCGTTCCAGTCATTCCAGTCATTTGGTCATAAAAGTTGCTTTAGGTTTTTACATATGTACTAGGGGCTCAGTGCATGAAATTCGTGCACGGGGGGGGGTGGTCTCTCAGCCCAGCCTGCCCCCTCTCACAGTCTGGAACCCCTCAGTGGATGTCCTATGATGGCCCCAGTCTGCCAGGCGCCTTTTGTGTGTGTGTATGTTGCCACTGGGGACCTGCCCCCAGCCGCATCTGAGGCTTGGAGCAGTCCTCCTGTGTGTGTCTACCTGCTGGGGGGTTGCCCCCAGGCACTCTGTCGAGGCTTGGAGTAGGCACCCCCTCTATGTTGATCTCTCAGACTCTTGCCCTCCTCTGCAAGTTGTTCTCTTTTTTGAGTTGTGGCCAGGGCTAGGTGCTGCCTGCCTCCTAAGCTTGCCTACTGCCCATCTTCCTCCAGCCACCAGAAAGCAGGGAAAACCCCACCTTGTGGTCAGGCCAGCCTTTTCCTGCTCCCTGATCCCCAGAAGGGACCTGGGGAGCCGCCAAGCAGGCCCCCAGCACCCAAGAGCTTGCTTTCCCGCTCCCCAGTGCCCCCCAAAGGGCCTGGGGAGCTGCCAAGCAGGCCACTGACTCTTTCCCACTCACCGGTCCCCTGCTGCCTTCCTTTCCCACTCCCCGGTGCCACCAAGGGGTCTGGGGAGCCGCCAAGCAGGACCTCAGCCCCTGCAGCCTTGCTTTCCTGCTCCCTGGTGCCCTGCAAAGGGCCTGGGCAGCCGCCAAGCAGGCCAAGACGCCCCCACTACCTCTTTCCCACACACCAGTACCCTGCTGTCTTGCTTTCCCACTCCCCAGTGCCCCGCAAAGGGCCTGGGAAGCCGCCAAGCAAACATTCGACCCCCACTGCCTCTTTCCCACTCCCCGGTGCCCACAAAGGACCTGGGGAGCCACCAAGCAGGCCGCCAACCCTGCCGCCTCTTTCCCACTCACCGGTCCTGGGTCCTGCGCTGTTCCGCCCTGCAGCTGCTCTGTGCACTCGGGAGGTCCCTCAACCTGGCCTGTGCCCTCTCACAATCTGGGACCCCTCTGGGGATGTCCACCTGCTGGCGTGCCTGACCAGCCTGGGTGAGGGGCTGATGGCTGTCTCCAGGCTGGCCAAGCCCCCCAGGAACGTCCCTCACTCCACTGAGTGTGGCCAGCGTGGGTCATGGGCTGATTGGCACTTTCAGGCTTTAAGGCTGCCCACAGCTCCCATTGACCCAATGTCCCAGCAAGGCTGGCTGGACGCAGGTTTCTGGGGTTTGTTTATCTTCTATAATTGATACACTGTTCCTTTAAGCAGAGGCCGCCTAGTAACAAAGCCTCCTCTCTGCTTCACCTCGCAGTTCTATAATGAGACAATGCTACTCTTAGTGCTCAGGCCAGGACTGCTGTTTCTTTCAGCTCCCGAGGATTCTATGAATGATATTTTGTTGCAAACATGTGTTTTGCTTGAGGATAAGCAGAACAGGCCGCAGTTTCACTTTCACTCCTGCTGCAATGGAAGCTGCCGTTTACTCAGGTCCCTGAGTGGTGGCCTCCATGTTGGCTGGGCTAATTTGCATACAGTTGCTCTGATTGGCTGGTGGGCGTGGCTTACCCCATCCCGGAGAAACAGTTAGTTTCAATATTACGCTTTTATTAGTTAAGACTAAATTTGTGCACTCACGGAGTGGGGGTCCCTCAGCCCAGCCTGTGCCCTCTCGCAGTCTGGGACCCCTCAGGGGATGTCCACCTGCTGGCATGCCAGGTCAGCCTGGGTGAGGGGCAGAGGGCTGTTTCAGGCTGGCCACAGCCCCTTCAGCATTTGGGTTTCTAATGGGATGCCTGGCTGGAAGCAGGTGTCTGGGATTTATTTAACTTCTATAATTGAAACTTTGTTGCCTTGGTCCCCTGCTCAAAGCCTGGGTTGCCCATGACAACCCAAGGTCCCAGCCCAGCAAGTATCTGGGGTTTATCTTCTATAAATGAAACTTTGTAGCCTTGAGTAGAGCTCAGGGCCCACAGGGCCCTGGCTTCCTCCATTGCAGGAGGCAACTCCAGCTTCGTGGCCGCTGCCATCTTAGTTGAGTTAATTTGCATACTTGCTCCTGATTGGTTGTAACAGAGTGGATGTAACAGAGTGAGGGTCAATTTGCATATTAATCTTTTATTTGATTAGATAGAGTAGGGGCCCAGTGCACAAAAATTTGTGCACTCGGGGGGTGGGGGGAGGGTTCCTCAGCCCGGTCTGTGCCCTCTTGCAGTCTGGGACCCCTTGGGGGATGTCCACCTGCTGGCATGCCTGGCTAGCCTGGGTGAGGGGCTGAGGCTGTTTTCAGGTTGCCCACAGTCCCTTCAGGGTTCAGGTCTCTACTGGGGTACCTGGCCAGCCTGGGTGAGGGGCTGAGGGCCATTTTCAGGCTGCCCACAGCTCCCATTGAACTAAGGTCCCAGCGAGGCTGGCTGGAATCAGGTTTCTGAGGTTTATCTTCTATAATTGAAACTTTGTTGCCATGAGCAGAGGCCAAGCCAGCCTAGGCAGGCAGTTGCGACGGAAGCCTCCTGTTTGCTCTAGCTCCATGGCTGCCGGCCTCCATCTTGACTGGGTTAATTTGCATACAGCGGCTCTGATTGGCTGGAGGTGTGGCTTGGCTGGTGGGCATGGCTTAGGTTTCTCAGAGTGAGGACTAATTTGCATATTATTCTTTTATTAGATAGAGGAAGGAAGAAAATACGGTCACACAAAACATGATCAGGGGAGAGAAAAGAGGTTTTTTTAAAAGGACAGTGGATAGTTGAATATGTTTATATGCCAGTGGTTATCAAACCTTAGTGTGCACCTGGAGGATTTCTTAAAATTCAGAGTGCTGGGCCCTACCTGAAGAGTCCTGAACCTATATGTCTGGGTAGGGCTCAAGAACTTGCATTTTCAAGTTCTCAAGTGACGATAACGCTGCTGGTCTGTAGGCCAAGGAGGTTAAAGGAGGAAATAACCAAAAGAAGGGTATGTAAAAAACATAGGAAATGTAGGTACTTCCCTTCACCAAGTCCCTTGGACACAGGAGGCAAAAAGGACTCAGTGAAGGGGTGAAATAGTTGGCCTTGAGTAAGAAGTGAGGTATCCCTTTCCTCTGAGACAGGAAGGCAGATGCACATTGTTAAAGTCAGAGGTGGAGAGAAGGCAATTTATGAAAATTCATGCCAAAAGTCTGTGTTTTTTTTAAAAAAACTATATTTTTATTGATTTCAGAGAGGAAGGGAGGAGAGATAATCAATAATGAGAATCATTGATCGGCTGCCTCCTGCACGCCCCCTACTGGGGATTGAGCTCACAACCCGGGCATGTACCCTTGACCAGAATCAAACTTTGAACCCTTCAGTCCACAGGCTGACGCTCTATCCACTGAGCCAAACCAGCTAAGGCCAAAGGTGTGTTTTTCCCCCTGCTTTTTTCTCAAAGCAAAGTCTGCTAAGAATGGAGGGGGTAATGTAGAGAAGGGGAACCATTACACATCCAGTCTCAGGAAAAGAAACTTGTAGAAGTGTTCCCAAGCCCTACTCTTTCTTATAGGCAAGATAACTATGGTCTCTTAAAAAGAGTGTTAATTTTCAAATTAACCTGGCTCATTCCTCAAAGTTGGCACTTTCCTCAAACATCACCTTCCTGGTTCCCATTGTTAACATTGAACCATCAATCACTGTGAAGGAAACATCTTTCTAAAAAAATTTATATATTTTTATTTATTTTAGAGAGGAAGGGAGTGGGAGAGATAGAAACATCAGTGATGAGAGGTAATTATTGATTGGCTGCCTCCTTTGGGCCCCACACTGGGGCTCGCCCACAATCTAGGCATGTGCCCTGACTGGGAATTGAACCATGACTTCCTGGTTCATACTGATAGATTGACGCTCAACCACTGAGCTGTCCTGGCCAGTTGAGGAAACATCTTAAATAGTATCAGCCTGAGTAGCCACAATACAATAAAGGACACATTGCATTTATCACTAGAAGAAAAACACCCAGGGAAGTTTCCTGTCATTTTTTGGATAAACAGCCAAAATTAAAGTTTGGATCTGAATTTGTGACATTAGGTCACTACCAATCCACAGAGCGAACTGCTACTTTTCCCTCACTCTAGAACCTGCTTCTAAAAGATGTTTCATCTTGGATGTTGGAACACTTAAAATTTATACACAGAATTGTTTCTGTCTTTTATATGCATGTCTTTTCTTGAATCAGATGCTCATAAACGTCTGCAATTCCACAACAGTCTAAGACCCCTGCTCCAGGCTGTCCATTGGTCAAAACAGTTGAGTAACAAAGTTCACATTTTATAGCCTAGAATGAGCAACTATAGTCTCCCCACTGAAAATATTGCACTCCACTCTGTTCTCAAGCACACATGCTCTCATTTATTCAATCGGCATTTGAGTCCTACCATGTGCCAGGAGGTTTCTTTTTGCATTAGGATTGCATCCAGCTTTTGATATTTTGGGGACTGTGAAAAAAAATATACAAATACAAAATCCCTAGGGCCCTTCCCAGGGCCTGTGCAATAAAGAGCCCTGAAGCTTAATGGTAAATCTAGGTTCTGATGAACCTTATACTCAGACCATACTTTTCTGTCTTCAAGTCAACCTTCCTACCCCTCTGCCCATCCCTCCCACACACACTCCCAGTTAAAGTCTGTGGTTTAGTTCAGGGTCATTACGAAGTGCTATGAATTATCTGTCTCCTTCAAAGTCATATGTTGGAGCCTAATCTAATGTGATGTTATTAGGGGGATGAGTAGGGCCTTTGCTTTGGGTGGTAATTAGGTCATGAGGAGTCCTCAAGGATGGGATTAGTGCCCTTCTAAAGCCCTCTTTCTGCCATGTGAGGCTGCATCGAGAAGTCAGCAGTCTGTGACCTTGAAGAGGTTGTTCACCAGAATCAAACATGATGGCTCCCTGATCTTGGACTTCCAGCCTGCGGAACTGTGGGAAATAAATTTGTTGCTTACAAGCAACCCAGTTTTTATACATTGTTATAGCAGCCAATGACAAAGACATAGTCCATTTTCATAACCTTATTACTAAACTAGAGCTTCAAAACTTAAATATTTACAAATTTTCATATATATAATTTATTTTATATTTTAAAATTTGATCTGATACGAAATTTAAATTTGTTATGACAAGGCCTATCTAAACTGATGGATGAATGCATTAGTCACTTTCAGCTTTAGAATTTCTGACTTCCTCCAGGCATGAGGGCCATATGCTAGCATCAACGGAAAAGCTACATTCCTGATAGCTTTCATTTGGAATTAGAATTTGAAATCTAAAAAAAATAAGTGGGTTACTCTTCATATTTCTGATTCCTAAGGCTGGCTGAGATTTACTATTTCTCCATGAAATACATAAATATACCTATTATAAAATTTTTAATTAAACTCAGAAACTATTTTACAGTAGAACATCAACATTTTCTGGGTAGCTGAAAGCTTTTATATTACATTTTTATTTTGCAAGAAAATAAATTATACAACTTAAAAAATAAAATCCAAAAATTAAGCAGTTCATCAAAATATTTCAGCCTACTGCATACAGAAACTGCTACTATTTAAAATTGTACAGCATTATCACCTCAGTATGTAGTGGCACACATTCAAAATGGTACATACCATATACGGATAGATTACAACTTAAGAACTCAAATTTGTTCAACACTCCAGGCGACACAGATAGTGTAGATGACAGGAAAGCTTTCATGTAATGTTTATTTCACAAACATGACCTTGAAAGAGTTTGTAAGATAGCATTCCAGTCATTTACATGAAAATAGAAAAACCAGCTTGAGTTTATGACAGCAAATCTTTCTGGAAAACTAACAAATCTTTCACCTTAAATGTATTTTTTAAATTTGCCCTTTGAGCAGGGCTAATGAAATCCTACTGCAAATAATGCATAATACTTTTAAACCAGGGTCATATTTTGCATTAAATTTAATAGGAAGTAAAAATAAGAAGCTAACATTTCATTTTTGGAAATTTCAACACTTATGCACAAAGTAAGAGACTTAAGTAAGTTGACAAAATGCAGAGAACCCTCCAATAAATGTAAAAATTGGAAGACTTCAGAATGTATTTCAAGATCTTCATTAAATCACTGAAACAGTAATGGTTTAATATTTATCTCATTGTTAAGTATTAAAATTGTTCTATATTTTACTTCGTAAGGTTTTTCACATCTATTTACTCTGGCAATGGGATGATAACAAAGGTTAACATTTCCGAGATGGTTCCATCTCTAAGTTAGAAGATGACTGTTTGAAGCTTAAATTAACCTGTGAAGAGTCTTGTCATACTAGTCATGGAAAAAAAAAAGGTATATATTTTTTCCCTTAACTATGTCATGTTTCATTCCTGCTCAGACAGCACTAATTTTAAGTGCACATTATAGAAAAGGGACCTGATAAAGATACAACTGTGATTATGTATTTAGCAAATTGCTGGTAAACTGTTCTTTTTCTTCAGATTCTTTTTATTTAAATTAGCAAATCTATTGTCAAAACATATTTAAAGAAAATTCAGTAATGGTATAGGCACCTTGTCAACTGAATGGTTTTCATAAACACCAAAAAGTAGTTAAACTTTTGTGTACATAACAAAAAAAAATGATGAAAGCTGTGAGTCTACAGTATTTACTGCTGTTCTGTTCCCCAAAATACAGTTAGGACATAATTAGCTATTAAAAATTTATAAAATTTAATAGAAAAGTTTGCTATGAGTTACCCACTTTTGCATTAAATTTGCCTTTATTAAATCAAAACATCATGGCTCTTACTGTTAAATTAAATCACCAAAATGATTACAAATTACAAAAAAGTTCTCAGAACAATTGTAATTTAAAACAATAAATCTTCAACTTTGAAAAATGGCCTGTAATATTTCTTTCCTTTGGCATTCTTGTACTGGATAAGCAAATATGCCAAGAGCAAACTATTTGCTAGACATAAGGACCACATTTATTACAATTCTTAAAGAATTTATCCATTGTTAGCAGTCATTTAATTAGAGAAAATAATGAGCACTAAATTAATTCTTCACAATACTTGGTCTAATAATTGACATATGCTATCTTAGAACTCATGTATAAGATTTAAAATTAGAAACAAAATTCCAATTTCCTATGAATTTCAAAACAGGCATTTGACTATAATCAGCAAAACCTTAAGTGTTTTATCAGCTTTCCTTCATCAGGCAGCTCACAAAGCCTCTTGGGTTGGGGCAGATTCCGTGAAATGCTCCTGAAATCACTGCGATAATGCTGTAAGCCTTCAATGCTCCAGCACACCATATCCGACTGACTTCAAAATTGTATGTTAAAAATTTTACTCAATATCAAACAAGAAATAAAACAATTTGCAAGAAAATTTGAAACATGTATCATAATGAATAAAAATCCACATTGAGCCATACTTTCCCAATGGGGAGTTCTTCTCTTTCTAAGTTGCTCATGTCCTCAAGTACAGAATCTTCACTCCTCTGGATATCCAGTTACCAGCAACTAGTAAGTTGCTACTTTGGATTGACTAAGAGGAACAAGGTAAGAGTTGCCTTCTGAACATTTAAAAAATGTTTATTTTTCAAATATATAAATATATATGTACATATATTTGGCAAGTTTACTGTTCATATTAAGATTGCAACACTTTCACTTATGCTTTTCAGGTCTTTCCTATGTTGTGGTTTCTCTCTTCCTCGTAGGTAACTGGTACTTGTTACTTGTTTAAAGCAGAATGTCTTCCTATCAGGAAACCTGAGGCTACACATCCCTAATCAAGAGACTAAAATACCAAAATATTTCTATGCTACAGATTAAGGGATCAGTTATATAACTGCATTATATGAGAGCAGAAGATTGCTGCCTTGTTTGTAATGAATCTGGATGTGGCATAACAAATATTAGGTATATATAAAGTATATTAGTAAACACACTTAACTTTTGGTATTTTGACTCTGCAATCAAAATGACTACCTATCTCCATACATGTTTCAAACAATTGAAGAAACAATTATAAGCTTCACTTTTCCAAAACAAGCTCTCCAGCCATACAGAATAAAAAATAATCCTTATCATTAAAAACAAACAACTAAAACAGCAGTCTCTTGATTAAAGAAAGCCAGCATCTGTAAGTTGGAAAAATTTAACACCATGTTTAGGTCACCATTAAAATCCAGTTATTATACTGAAGCAGTGTTTGAACCAATAATTTGTACTTATTAAATACTTATCTCCTCACTGACATCTGCCCTCTCCCAATGTTGTGTAGACCAGCTCACTCTTTTGATCAAAAGAAACCAAGAGTGCTATTTCTAGTTTTAATTGCATTTTAAAACAACACATAACAGCATTTTTCAGTGCACAAATATCTGAAGATCCTTCCTTGTGCAAGTACATTTTTGTAAGAGAGGAAAAAGGAGAAAAAAAGCAGTAAGAATCCCACCCTCACCCTTCCCGACTGTATTTCTTCTGGTGGGTATAAGTCAAATTTCCTTTTAAAAGTTCATAAAGGGCTCTTCATGAATGCTAGTGTCTCCCACAAAAGAGCATGCTGTTAAAGGGTGTGTGACATGAAGGGAATGCCATCATGCTAACTAATGTGGTGGCAAAATACAGTTGTTTTGTTAGGTAAGGCAGAGATTTTAATATTTATGTAATCAAAGTCCAAATAAACCTTCAGCACAAACTGTTGCAACCTTCTGCCCAAGCACTCCAAAATTTGAGTTCTTAATATTGTTCATGATGTTCAAAATTATGCCATATAAATGAAAGTGTTGATATCAGATTCATCTCTTCTGATGTATTTGTGCTCTATTAGCCATTCTATTTGCTCTTTTATCATTTTCTTTTGTGGCAAGAACATATTTTTCAAAATTTCTACTAATTCAGTCTGCAGCTGAGCATTACTAATTTTCTTTCTCATCTTCATTATTTGTATGATAGCCTCCTAAAACAAAAAATAAAAATGAAAGAGAATAGATTATTTTAAGTAAAGGAAAACAAAAAATGACTTTTTATGTATATTATCCTCCATCCAACATCTATGCAAATGATAAATAATCACTAAGACAGCGATTTCAACCAGTATGCCATGGTATGCCACAAGAATTTTTAAAACGTGCAATACCTGACAATTTAGCCAGGGGCACCAACCTCTGTTCTCTTTGTCAAATTAACAACAGCCATGTGGTGTGTATGCCCTGTCATGAACCATAAATATGTAAGTCACATAACAGAGTTGCAACCTATTTGCCACATCGCATAATAAGGCTGTGCCTAGAAATCCTTATGTACACGTATAGGCACTTAATTTTAAGTCACTTTGGAATAAAAAGGGTAGGTAATTATTATTATACTATTTTTTTGTAAATCAGTCAAAATCATACCTATTTTTTTTGTCAGATTGGCATAAAATGAACTTTTTGGTGTGTTGTAGAAATTTACTAATTAGCTTGTGTGTGTGTCATGAGATAAAAAAGGTTGAATATCACTACACTAGGAGATTAACATTGAGACCAGTATCCTTTTCTTAACAAATATAAATATCTTTTTTCTGTTTGATGTAAAGATAATCTGATTATAGAGATTTTGAAAAATGAGAAAAAACAAAATTATCTATAATCTCTCTGCTGAAAGAAAATCAGACTTAGTGTTTTGGCCAATTCTTTTCATTTTTCCACACTATGTACATTTTAAAAATTTATATTACTTGTGAGCACAATATGTATATAATCCAGCATTGTGTTAAAAATCAATTAGGAGTCCGGCTGGCGTGGCTCAGTGATTGAATGTCGACCCATGAACCAGGTCACGGCTCAATTCCTGGTCAGGGAACATGCCTGGGTTGTGAGCTTGATCCCAAGTGTGGGATATGAGGAGGCAGCTGATCAATGATTCTTTCTCATCATTGATGTTTTTATCTCTCCCTTTTTCTTCCTCTTGGAAATCAATAAAAATATTTTTTTTAAAAATCAATTAAGATACAACAAAACCCTTACACATATTTCTTCCCTTACATTCAGTTATTTCTTTATATAGTAAGAGAGGCCACTTGGTGTCTGTTACAAATATCTTCAAATCTTTTTCAATTTCTTCAGGAGTAAGCATTTTTATCTATGTCAGTTTATTCAATAGTTTCCTTGATGGTTTAATTCCTACACTGTTACTTGGAGATCAATGTATCCATTCTCAATACATCCAGAGGCCAGGCTCCTGATCACAGGGGTTTATGTCAAGGGTCCACACAGAAAGAATAAAGAGGGAAAGTCTGTCCCTTTAAGCATTTGAAGATTACAGAAACCAGGAAGGAGGAGAACAACTGTAAATGTCCCAATTTCTCCCTTCTAGATCTGGTTAGTGGTAAGATGGTGGTTGTGATAAAGAAGTTAAGATGAAAACTGAAATCAATAAAAATATATTTTAAAAATTATTAAAAATTTTTATTTTTAGAGAGAGAGGAAGGGAGCATGACAAACATCGATGTGAGAGCAAAACATCGATTGGCTGCCTCCTGCACACCTACTACTGGGGACTGAGCCTAAAATCTGGGCATGTGCCCTGACCAGGAATCGAATGGGCAACCTTTAAGTGCATGGGACAACACACAGCCACACCGGCCAGTGGCGGGTCCCCATTTAATATGCCGGAGTTCACTAGAAGAGTGGTATGATGTGATGGAAATAATCTACACTCTGGAATCTCTCCATTCCCACATGATGCAGAGTTTAGAGTTAATGAACCTGCACAGGGCAGGGGGGAGTGATCCTGTAGCAGCGGATGATATGACAATGTGCCATGTAGGCCACAGGCCACACTGAAGATGTGGCACAGTCTTAAGAGAGCTCACGAGCTCAGGAAGAGCAGAGGATGGCAGTGAGAGCAGGGAAATGGCTATGTGGTCCTTTCCAATAGCAAAAAGAATAAATCATAGTTCCTCTGCTACAGACATCAGCAGTAGATAGCAAATTCCTATGTGACAGATAAAGCACTCCATAGCTGCCCTGAGCAAGAACCTAGAACTCAATGTATAAATATGACAACCCCTTCACTGTCAGTACAAGGCCAAATGAATTCCTTCCACCCTCAATACATCCAGATGTCATCTGTGAAAATAGCAAATAATGCAAATGGGTGGAATCGGACCAGGGAGAAATAAAGTCTCAGTGAGACCTAAAGGAACAGCTTAGGTTACTAGACTGGGTACAACTCTGGATCAGTTTAAGACAAAACAAAAAACCCTCCATTTTCTCTGCACATCTAATAGTGTGATTATACCTGCCAGACTCTAATCCATCTGAAATTTATCTATCCTGGTTTCACCATAAACTAGGAATATATCATAATTTTTCCTCCAAAAAGTAAAATTTCCCAAAACTTTTTCTTGAATAATCCATTCCCTTTCAATTGGCCATAGAAATTATTTCCTTTATTGTAAAGTTTGTCTGTACTTATATAGATTTTTTTCTGAGTTATTTTCTTCAATTAATCTGCTTGTCATATTTTTTTAGATATTTTTTGTTAACCCTCACCTGTGGATATATTTTTCCATTGATTTAAAAAATATATATTTTTATTGATTTCAGAGAAGAAGGGAGAGGGAGAGGGAGATAGAAACATCAATGATGAGAGAGAATCACTAATCGATTGCTTCCTGCATGCCCCCTGCAATCCAGGCATGTGGCCTGGACCAGAATCGAACCTGGGACCCTTCACTTTGTAGGCCAATGCTCTATCCACTGAGCCAAACCAGCTAGGGCTCCATTGACTTTTAGAGAGAGTGAAAGGGAGGGGGAGAGACAGAGAAACATTGAGATTGGTTGTTTACTGCATGCGCTCAATGGGGGCCAGGAATCAAGCCTGCAACCGAGGTACATACGCTTGACCAAAATCAAACCTAGGATCTGTCAGTCCAAGGGCCGATGCTCTAACCACTGAATAAACTGGCTAGGGCATTTTGTAGATATTTTAATAAGTTTTAATACTTGGCAAGGCAAGCTCAACCATCATCACCCTATTATTTTTTTTAAGGTTTCAAACACATTATTCTGATAAAACTGAGAATCTAATCTAATAAAAGAGTAATACTGAAATTGATCGTTTCTACGGGATGCTTAAGTCACACACACCAGCCAATAAGAGCGGCTGTATGCAAATTAACCCAGCCAAAATGGAAGCCAGCAGTCACAGAGCTAGAGTAAACAGCACACTTCTGTTGCACCAGGAGTAAGGTGTCTGCCGGCCGGCTGGGCTTCTCCTGGCTCCAAGCAACGTATTTGGAACATTGTTGCAATTATAGAAGCCTCGGAGCTGAAGCAAACAGAAGGCTTCCTTTGCACCAGCGATGGAGGAAACTGTCTGCCCAGAGTCTACTAAGGCAACATTCTTTCAATTATAGAAGCCACAGAGCTGAAGCCAACAGGAGGCTTTGTTACCTGCCTAGGCCTCGGCTTAAAGGAACAGTGTATCAATTATGGAAGATAAACCCCAGAAACCTGCTTCCAGCCAGCCTTGCTGGGACATTGGGTCAATGGGAGCTGTGGCAGCCTAAAAGGCTGAAAATGACCCTCAGCCTTGCACCCAGGCTGGCCACACCCCAATGGGGTGAGGGTCCCCACTGGGGGGCTTGGCCAGCCTGCAAATAGCCATCAGCCCCACACCCAAGCTGGCCAAGTACCCCAGCAGGGGCCCAAAACCTGAAGAGACTGTAGGCAGCCTGAAAACGCCCCTCAGCCCCGCACCCAGGCTGGCCAGGTACCCCAGTAGGGACCCAAAACCTGAAAGGACTGTGGGCAGCCTGAAAACGCCCCCTCAGCTCCTCACCCATGGTGTCCAGCACCCCAGTAGGGACCCAAAACCTGAAGAGGCTGTGTGCAGCCTGAAAACGCCCCTCAGCTTCTCACCCAGGCTGCCCAGACACCCTAGTAGGGACCCAAAACCTGAAGAGGCTGTGGGCAGCCTGAAAATGGCCCTCAGCCCCTCAACCAGGCTGGCCACATCCCAATGGGGTGAGGGTCCACACTGAGGGCTTGGCCAGCCTGCAAACAGCCATCAGCCCCTCACCCAGGCTGACCAGGCACGCCAGCAGGTGGACATCCCCAGAGGGGTCCCAGACTGTGAGAGGGCACAGGCTGGGCTGAGGGACCTCCCAAGTGCACAAATTTTTGTGCACCAGGCCCCTAGTCAATATATAAAATTCCAAAAATATTTTTAGTTGAATTTTTGTATGAAATTTGGTAAACTTGATACAAGATGGGAAAAACTAACTCATTAAGTTATTCAGCCTTATCATTAAGGAATATGGTATTTCATGTTGAGCAAAGGGAGCCAGAAACAAAGAATACATATACCATCTGATTCGATTTTTATGAAGAACTAGAACAGGCAAAACTAAGCAATGGTAATGGGAATCAAGTGGGTGGGAAGGGGGGACCATGGCTGGATGGGAGATATGGTGAAATTACTGGAGTGATAGAAATGTTTAGGGGTGTTTTTGTTGTTGTTTTTAAAAATATGTTTTATTGATTTCAGAGAGAGGAAGGGAGAGGGAGGCAGGGACAGAAACATCAATGAGTGAGAAACATTGATCCGCCGCCTCTCACACGCCCCTCACTGGGATTGAGCGTGCAACCTGGGCATGTGCCCAACTGGGAATTGAAATGAGACCTGCTAGTTTATGGAATGATTTTCATCCAACTGAGCCACACCAGCTGGGCAAAATGTTCTGTATTTTAATTAAGGTGATGTTCATACAGATATATACATTTATGAAAACTACTAGGGGCCCGGTGCACAAAAATTTGTGTACTCGGTGAGGGGAGGAGGGGGTCCCTCATCCTGGCCTGTGCCCTCTCACAGTCTGGGACCCCTGGGGGAATGTCCACCTGCTGGCATGCATGGCCAGTCTGGGTGAGGGGCTGAGGGCTGTTTTCAGGCTGGCCACAGCCCCCTCAGGGTTCGTGCACTGGGGGGTGGGATGGCTGGTGAGTGCAGGCGTGGACGTTTCCAGCCAGGTGGCCTACCATCGCACATACCTGGTGGGCCTCCACCACTGAGGGGACACACCTGGTACAGAGCTGGGTGGCAGGCCAGGGGGTGGACGCTGGTGCATAGTCCCTTGGGGGGGCCATGCTGCTGAGCGGACACATGGGGTGGAGCCAGGCACACGCTCACACACGCCCCATGGAGGCCCCCAGGGTGGAGGCAGGTGGCTGGACCTGTGGCAGAGGCTCTGCGCGGGGGCAGAGGATGCTCGGGCATGACCCCGAGGGGGTACCCACCTCAAGCCCCTGCCACTGAGTCTCTGAGCTCGCATGGGCCCAATTGCTCTATTCCCAGGCCTTGTAGGGTCGGGCTGGGCTGCCAGCTCCCGGCCTTGTGGCTGCTCACCGCTGTCTGGAACCACTGTGGGCATGATTGCTCTATTGCCAGCCCCAGCCGAGGGCCGGGCCAGCTCTCACCCAAGGCTGCCCAGAACCAACCACTGGCGCGATCACTCTATTCCCAGGCCCAGGCTGCAGGGCCGGGGCCTGGGCAGCCAGCTCCCGGCCCTGCTGCCAACTGCCACTGCCCTGAATCGACCTCCAGGGCACACACAGGTGGAGGCCAGGCCTCCACCTGTGCGTGGGCCAACGCGATCTCTCTATTCCCAGCCCCATCTCTCTATTGCCAGCCCCAGCCGCAGAAGCGGGGGCCTGGGTGGCCGCCCGGCCCTGCAGCCGCCGCCACTGTCTGGACCGACCGCCAGAGCACGCAAGGGCGGAGGCCAGGCCTTGCGTGCGCAGGCGCGATTGCTCCATTGCCAGCCCGGGCCTCCGCC
>PVJC01011363.1:0-41797 GCA_004026665.1 Murina feae | reverse complement strand
TGTCCTACTGACGGCTTAGGCCCAATCCCTGCTCCCCTTGGGGAGCAGGCCTAAGCCACAGTCTGGTCTCCCTTTGTGGGAGGCGACCAGGCTAATCAGGGGAAGCCACCAGACCCATCATCCCGCTGCTGCCGCAGCCACCAAGGTGTTTTCATCAACACAGACTCTAGTCCCTTCACCATGAAAAAATTACAACCTTCTTTAGGCATTTTCAAGATGTGTCTTTCATAGGATATGACATTTCTTTCTTTCTTTTTTCTTTTTATCCTCACCTGAGGATATGTTTCCATTGATTTTTAGAGAATGTGGAAGAGAAGGGAAAAACAGAGAGAAACATCAAAGTGATAGGAACACTTTGATTGGTTGTCTCCTGCATATGCACTGACCTGGGCCCTGGCCAGGGAGAAGTCTACAACCTAGGTACATGCCCTTGGTCAGAATTGAACCCAGACCCTGCAGTCAGCAGGCTGAGGCATTATGCACTGAGCCAAACCAGCTAGGGCAGGATATGACATTTCTTAGCCCTCCAGCAGTGGACCTTTATTTTTTTTCTCCATGAGTGTGCTGGGAAAATCCTAGATCACTTTTAGGGATTCTTATTACCCAAGTTACTAAGTATATTACCAGTGGCATACAGGGAGCTTAGCCAATGAGCAGTAAGAAAAGGTGTTTCCTCTGTAGTTCACTCTGATCACCAGCTCCACCCCTATCCCTCCAATCCCAGCTCCAACCCTGCCCAGTCCTGTAACCTCTGGCCGAAGCTGCAAGCTTGGACAGAAGACCCCCAAGTTCCTCTGATCACTGGCTTCACAGAGCCCAAGCATCTGCAATCACTGGCTCTGATCCTGCCCCCTGCCATCACCAGCTCTTCCCTTGCCCCACTGGCAGCCTCTGGCCAAGACGGCAGGCCCCTCTGATCACAGGCTGCACCCTGCCCCTCTGATCTCTGGGTTTGCCCCTGCCCAGGCCCTGAGATCACTGGCTCTTCCCCTGCCCCACTGCAGCCTCTGGCCAAGGCTACAGGTCTTGGCAGGAGACCCCCAGACCCCTGCCATTGCCAGCTCCACCCTTAAGCCTCTGGCCAAGGCTGAAGGGCTGGGCAGGGGACCCCCAGACCTCTGCTTTGCCGGTTCCACCCGTGCCGAGACCCCTGAGATCTCAGGCTCTGCCCCTGCCCCTCTGATTGCCGGCTCTGCAGAGCCCAGGTCCCTGCAATCTCTAGCCTTGCCCCTGTCCATGCCTGAGGCCTTTGGTGAATGTCTCTGGCCTGGGCAGGAGACCCCCAGCCACCGCTGATTGCCTGTTCCACCCCTCGGGCCCCTCATCTCCCCCACCACCTGCCTGGCTAACAGGCTTGACCACTTCAGTGGTGGGTTGAGCTGGACTGGTTGTCGCCATCTTGTGGCTATGGGGGCGGCCATCTTTGTGATGGAGTGATGTTTAATTGGCATATTACTCTTTTATTAGATAGGATGCTATAATATTATAGAACTGCTAATGTAGTTTACTCATCCCTCTCTCAGCACCTGAGATTTCAGTGCCAATCAGTTGTCACTATTGATTGACAGGTCCAGAGCAGCAGCACAGCCTGAGTGGACCCGGTACCTTTCTTCTCCACCCATCACTTCAGACTCACTGGCCCCCAGGTAAGACACTTACCTCTCAGGCTCAGTTTCTGCATCTGTAACCGAGAGAAAACTTCATCTCACCCAAAACGTTTGCTGAAAGAAGAAAGGGTAGGGACGTATTTTGAAAGTATAAAATAATATAAAACTATGAGTGAGGTCATTATTGTCTAATCACCTCTAACTATCTGGAGCTGGTGTTTCCTCTCTGTGTTCTTGTTGAGGCTCCTTCTGTAAAACAGCATGCTCCTGCTCAGTGTCCCTGGGCAGAGCGTGGCACTCACAAACCAGTCTTGTCATCCTGCTCTCTGCCTTTGACCTCGTATCAGATCCCGAGGGTCCACTGAGCAGGACTATGAAACAGCACCTGCTCATCATCTCCTCCATCACCTCCTCCAAGGCCGTGGCCTCCACGGGTCCAGTTCATGGCATTTCCTGCTGTGCTAATGCTAGTCCCACTACGATCTCCCCCAAATACAGAAATCACAGCAATTCCCCGAGGCCAGAAACCCAGGACAGAAAGGGTGACTTTTCGATGAACGAGGCACGAGCCCTGAGTGAGGAGCTGTACCTGCTGCACCCGTGAGACTGCTTCAGGCACCAACGACAGCGCATTGTTTGTGCTAAATAGTCAGGAGGTGACTAGATCACCAAGGGCAGGATCATGCTGCCCTGTGTCCTGCCTCAGACAAACAGGGCCACCAGAGACACCCCACGCCCTTGGGATTTCTGTAAGAACCTCGTGTCTTCCAACAGTCTTGATGCCCGAGTGCCACTGAGGAGTCTGAACTCAGGAAGTTCCTGTTTCAGCTGCTTTCACATGTAGGAGACTCATCAGAAGTCAAGAAAGAGGAGGGAGAAGCAGATGAGCAAGAGGAGAATATGTTAGGGGCAGAAATAGAATGTTGGGGACCAGCTATAACTGTAAAAAATATTGATCATGTTCATTAACCGGGATTGTTTTGTTCTAATTAAAGAAGGTGCATGCTAACCTGGCTTCCTCAGAAATGCGGCCCATCCTCCCCATCTGGGAGCTGCCTATTATCCTGGAAAGATGGACAACCTTTGCTGCAGAAACCAGAGCCACAAGCCCTTTGAAGACACTCAGCCCTTTGCAACCCCCCAGTTCCTATTACCTGTTAACTGCCCATTTGGCAAACCCTTTGCCTTCTTCCCCGAGGGATCTTCATCCTTCTCCCCAATGTAAGCAGCTGGCTTGTGGCGGGGGGCAGATTTTTGTGGACAACCTGCTGCTCTCCATGCTGCCGGCAGGATTGGACTAAACGTTTATGTATCATGTATGATTCAAATCTGTCTCTGCTGAATTGTCTCAAAGTGACAGACAGCCTGAATCCATTGATCATCTGGTTACAAAAAGAATAAAAGTGAAGAAGAAAAAAGAGAAGCAGAGTGAGGGGAGGAAGAAGAGAAGCTCCAAAGTACGAGGAGACGTGAGTGGGCGCCACGCAGCAGCGTGCTCTGTGGAGGAGTGCTCCCTTTAACGTATGTTGAATGCAGCGAGGTTTCTCTCTCTTCTCTCAACTCCCACCGACAGCCCCTGGAACTGTGAACAATGAACATGAGCCAGAGGTCGCCAATTGGACAGTGAGCGATGAGGATGCAGAAAGGAAAGCATCTTATAAGATGGCGGTGAAGGCCTTGGTAAAAATGAGCCATAACGATGCTAATGCTGAAAAGTGGCTAGGGATTATTAACCATCTCTACATTCCACTTTCCAGAAGGAAGACTGTCAGTAGAATCATGTTTAATGTTTTCCTTGAGATGTGGTTGGTCCCCCTTACTAACCTTATCCCAGTGAAACTTGCCCAAACTTATTCCCAGAGAAGCCAAGGTCAGCTTCACTCTGACCCACTGCTCTTTCCTGAGGAGGTCAGAACAGCAGGTGATGTGTGCTGAGCGTGCAGACTGGGAAGGCCTGCAATCAGGTCCTCATTGGGGGACAGCAGATATGGGGTGCTGCAGACATGGGGTACATTGGGTAGATATGGGGTATAGCAAATAGATATGGGATACAGCTGATATGGGGTATAGCTGATATGGGGTACAGTGAATAGATATGGGATACAGCTGATATGGGGTATAGCTGATATGGGGTGAAGCAGATAGTTATGAGTTATGAGGTACAGTTATGAGATGGGGTGCAGTTGTTGTATATGGGGTTCATCTAATATATATAGGGTTCAGTAGATGTGAGGTACAGCAGGTAAATGTGCAATACAGCAGATATGAGGTGCAGGCCCCATGCTCTTGTGGTGGATAGGGCTGTGGCCCCATGTTCTCGTGGCAGGGTGGGTTGTGGCCCCCATGTTCTCATGGCAGGAAGGGCTGTGGGTTGGTCTCATTATTCACCCAGTTATGGTTTCCACCAGATATTTACAATGTGACCCACACAAAGCAAAGCCCATTTGCTCTCTGAGGCTCCCTCGGCTTGTGTTCAGTGGCTCCATTTGTGGCTGTCACTCTCCCATGCTGTGTGCTCGGTGGGCAGGGGGAGCTCCCGCCCTGAAACCTGGGGCTGGCCCGGGCACTTGCTGTCCTTCCTGTTTTTCAGCGATTGTCCCTTTCGCCAAACATGGCTAGGAGTCCTGGGGTCACTTTGGCTGCCAAACGCAGCCCTGAGTCTGAATGAGAACACCCGGCCCAGGGCGTGTCCCAGCTCGCGCTTCCGGTCCTGGCTCAGCTAGAGCCATGTGAGGCCACGGCGAGGGTGGCCCATTTCTTCTCTCTCTCCCTAAACCTGCTCCCCAACTTCCCAGTGTAGTTCTTCATCCCTAGGGAGTGAGTCCAGCCCAGAGGAGAGAGGCGTGTGCTGGCTGTGACTGTGCTCGGCGGCTGCTGGGACAGGGAGCCAGCCTCTTCTTGCTTCTGGACCATCCATGTGACCCCTCAGCAACAACACTCCCTCCCACCGAGCTCTGAACACCCCGGTTCCATCCCTTTTACCTCATGTCCCTCACCGGAAGCAGGCAGGTCCTGTCCGCAGGGGTGGCTGCGTCTCCTGGGGTGCCACCACGCACCTGCTCTGCCTCAGCTTTGAACATCCACATCTCCGTTTAAGAGCAGGTTCGACAGCGCTGAGCATCCCTACTCCATTGTTGTAGCTGCTGTCACGTAACTGGGGTTTATGCTTCAAAGCTGTGTGCACACAGAGGGTGGTAAGCTCCTGATTCCCGCAGTAACCACCACCCAGACCGGGCTGCTCAGCACAGAACCTTCAATAGTGATTGTGTGTTGGGCCCCACTGAGCTTGGGTTGGTTTTCTATGGATGCGCTAACATTCCCACACGCCAGTGGCTTACAGCATCATCCTAGAGTCCTGGCATCAGACAGCGGGACATAACCCCAGGCTGGCACCGGGGGTGGGGGGCTATGTCCCTTCAGGGGGCTCCAGGGCAGCTCCGTGTCCTGCCTTTTCTGGCCTCTGGAGACACCTGTGTCCCTTGGCTCCGGACCTCTCCAGCCGTCAGAGCCAGCGAGGGTGCCTCTGGCCTCACACTGTCACTCCAGCCTTTCTCCACCACCACACCCTCGCTTCTTTTTCTGCTCCTCCTGAAACCAAAAGAGATTAGTTTATTTTGTTTTTCAGATACAAAACAACAAATAAAAAACAAAACAAGAATCTCAAAGCTTCGTTCTTATGACGGCTTCACAGAGCACAGGTGCTTCTTTCTCTGAACTCCCCTGAGGCAGCCGCCCGTCAGGAACTCCCCGTAACTAGGTGATACCCTGCCTTCTCCGTACCTCCTGCCCGGCACACAGAGCTCAGTGTCCACTTGTTCAATGACTGCGTGAATGAATGGGTGATGGAGGGATTGACGGATGGATAGAAATCTGCCAACTGGCTGGCCACATTTTGGAACACAAAAATACTCACATATGCTGGTTGAAAAATCATTTCAAAGATGCGACTTGGTCACTGAGCACCGAGAAGCACAGGCACGGGCAGTGCTCAGTGTCCCCTTCACAGCTACAGACAACAGCTGGCAGCCTGCTTCTCACAGGGACACCCTTCCCTGTACGGCTCCTACCACCCTTTCTAACACGCAAGTGAGGCCACAGTCCTGCAGACGCTCCCGGAGTCTCACTTAGCTGTGCCCCGCCCCCAGCCTGACTCCCCAGCCCAGTCCCAGCCCAGGAGGGCTTGGGACCTGCTTCTCCTGCTGCACCTCCCAGGTCTCAGGCTTCAGCTTGAAGCGGCCAGTGCACCAGGTGCCATAGGGGCAGCAGTGAATCCTGGCACCTCAGGCATCTGAGCACACCCTCCCAACACCCCCGGTCCCCATCACTCTGCAACAGGCTACCCTCAGCCTTCCGTCTCCGACACAGGACCTGCCCTGGTTACCCACACTCACTTGGGACTCTCTGTCCTTCCTGCCCAGTCCAGGGGCATGGGTGGGGCCCAGAGGACCATCGCTGGGGGAGGGGGAGAGAATGGACACTCTGCCCCACCCAAGGAAGACTTGCATCCCCCCCCACCAGGTGAAGGGGTCACCACCCAGGAGCCTTGCTGCTTTTGTGCCCAAACCCTGCCTCTTAATGCTGGGAAGACCTTTTCCCTGAGCAAGCGTGTCCGCCATGAAATAGACAGGAGACTATTTGGGGAAATGCAAGACTTTTCTCCCTTCACATGGTCCCACCCCAAGGAAGAGCAGAATGGCAGCTCCGGCCAGGAGGGCAGGGGAGGGAGGGTGAGGGGAGACCATTCCCTCAGGATCTCAGAATTCCTCTGGGCGCACCCCTCATCCCTGGAGCCTGGCAGGAGTGGTATGGGACCCTGGAGCGTGGGCTTGGTCTGGCTCCTGGCTGTCGTCAAACACAAACAGACATCCCGAACCCCACGCCCTTCCTGGAGGCCAAGACTGTGTTGGCAGTCACCGGGCGCTGTGCTGGGGTTGAGCCTGAGCCTGACACCCCGTCGCAGGCATGAGGGCCTCTGGAATGCCTTTCCCGGCCCCTCGTTCCCCGCCCTCCCACCCCTGAGGGCCCCTTTATGCTGTTTTAAACGGAATGAAGAAAATGTTCACTCCCGTCCGTCCAGGTTCAGTGTCAGGGCCTGAGGGGTGGTGTGAATTGAACAGACTGACCCTCCCTGTGGCCCTGCCTCCCTCCGCCCATCGGGCTGTCAGGACAATCCAACCTCGCTCCGAAGGCACCTCGCGGTGTGAACTCCTGACCCAGCCGTTCTAATGGCTTTCCCAAGCTCCCCTGCTCAAGGCCGGGGAAATCGCAGCCCCCGGCCCCCGGCCAGTAATTCACGGTGCTCCGTCAATGTCCCGCCAGGCCCTCCCGCCCGCAGCCCCCTCTCCACCCGCTCCCTCACCCGTCGGAAGCAGCTTGATCACCTGCCAGCCCGTATTGATTTTTGCTTCCCAATCTCCAGGCTGGATAGAGGGAAAAGATTAAAAACAGTTTGTCAGTTTGAAGTTGAATAAGAATTCAGCACCAGGGACGTCTCAGAAATGGAGGAAGTGGCAGGGAGGTACGGGGTGTGGGCCAGTCAAGGCCAAAGCCACTCTTAAGGGAGTTTAACTCCTTGTGCCAGCCGGCCCCGGAATGTTCTGGAGAGGACTGCACTGTCACCCCGCCCCCTTCCATGCTGTTTCCTGTGTGTGGACGCTCCCTGAGTTCTGAGTCCTCAGTGTCCGCATAGGTGTGGTTGGGACTGTCCGGGCGGCCAGCACCCTGGGGCCACCTGGCCGTCACCAGGAGTGTGTGGGTTCTGTGGCTCCTGCCCAGCCCTGCCCCCGCGCTGCGCCCCCGCCCTGTTAGTATTCATGGAGCAGGGCCGCGCTGTCCTTGTCAAGACAGAGTGAAAAGACTGGGGACATTTGCCCTTCAAAACCACGAGCATCATTGACTCATGAAGGACCCGTTTGGCTCCTTTGTCAGCGGCAGTGATGACAAATGCCTCACTGGCATCGCACACGCAGGGCTCAAGCCCAGGCACCGGGGTTTCCCTCACCCGCCCCTGAGGTGGAGGGCAGCCACTGGGCACTCAGGGGGGCAGAGCAGTGGGTGGCCTTTGCCGCCGAAGCACAGCAGTCAGACACCCTGTGCCGCAGCGGCAGGGAGGGTTCCTGCGCGGAACAGGCGGGCCGGGGGTGGCGTAGCGCGCCTGGGTCCGAGCCCTCCTTCTCCATCTGCACGGAGCGCAGGGTGCAGCCTGACCTGGCAGAAGTCAGGCTCGGTACCAGGGAGCCCAGGAGGAGCGCTCCTCTAACGGACGCGATCGTGTCCCTAGTCGAGTGTGTTCTCCTTTGTCCACGGGTCTGCAGGTGTGACATACACACAAGCAGCAAGGTCCTTAGAGCTGGAATTTCATGAGGGTGACATGGGCTAATGTGCCATCCAGCTGAGCCTCGTCCTGGGCAGGATTAGGTGCTATAATCTACAAGAGGCCCTGACAGTGGCCTGAGCACACAATCTGAGCAACACACTCAGCAGGCGCAACGTCTGCAGGGAGCAGAGTGGGCCTGCGGCCCCCGGGGAGCCACTCGCAGCGGGAAGGAGTCCCAGCCCGGCTTCCTTTCCACTGAAGCAGCTGAAAATTCCGTGCGGCAGGACCTGCAGAGCATGCCGCTGTCCCACTTTCTCGCATGCTCATTGGCACACTTGCCTGAAGTCACAGTATCTGCAGGACTAGGAGGAAGAGAGGTGAGTGTGCAGCACAGATTGCACTCCGTGGCTTTGGAGAACACAGTTGTCACTGTCGCTTCAGCTGGAATGGGCTGCTTCCTCCCTGCCCCCCCCCTCACAGCAGGGACCCCAGGTGCTGTATCAGGCCATGCAGAGGACTGCACACCTCTGCCTGCAAGTTCCGACACCAGCACCGGCTTGGTGCTAGGCAACCTGAAGTGCATGGCAGCTTCAGCACCTGCTGCAGCGACTCCCTGCCCCGCCCCCCATTTCCTCTCCTGGTTCGCAAAGCCCATAGAACCCCACAACCACACAGACTGAACTGTAGAGGAGACACTGGTCATGGTTGGCACAAACTAGATTGTATGAGGGGAACCTTTTTTCTCCCGGGGACCTGCCAGGCTCTGCTCCAGGCATGGGGCCACTGGTCTCAGGCTCAGCTGCCGCCTTCCAGGTGGCCTGTGCCATTCCCAGCAACACCACCCTCACCCTCCCACCAGCCCCTCTCCTCGTTCTCACTAGCAACCCCTAGGGCGCTGCCGCGGAGGACACGTGAGCCTTGGGTTACATGTGGGCACATCGGTGATTCAAGGCCTCCACGAAGCTCTGCTCATTTGGGAGGCATTTAACTGACAGCTTTCCCCAGCCCCAGCCCCGCGGCCTGGCCCGCCCATGGAGAACCCCGCTTCTGTGCTCCAGCCGTTCTCTGTGAGCATGGGGACACCGAGCGACCCGGTCCCTGAAGCTCTGTCCTGGCTTCGCTGGTGGGAGTTGGATCCTGTAGACGTGCCAGCTCTTCAGAATGCCATGCCGGGGCAGAGGCCACTTCCACGACCTGCTCGGCCAGCTGGTCCTGTGACTTCTCTATTGACACCACTCCACGGCTTCAGGACACAATAGAAGGGGCGTCATGGAACACAAAACCCTTCCTACAGTCCCTCTCTACCTTTGCAGCCTCATTAGGTCACTTCCAGCTTCCTATACATGTGCATGCACATACATGCACATGTGTGCACAGACACATGCACACAGACACATGCACACAGACATGTGCACACATGCACACAGATGTGTACACACACAAGCGTGTGCCTTCTGCCTGGAATGGCCTCTCTCTCCACCTGCTGACCTCTCACACTCTCTGTGACTCTGCTCCATTGTCACAACTCCAGGAATCTCCCGCGATGCACCCAGTGTCCCCTGAGGCTGTGGTGCCCCACCCTGTGCTCCTCAGCATCTTGAAGAGCTGACTTCCAGGGAGCCTTGCTCTGAACAAGTCTCACTGTGTATTCTTCAATCCCTAAAATGTCCCCCTGAGGAGTGACATGCAGGCAGTTCCTGTAAGTCACCTATTATTTTATACACACATGAGCAGTGTCAATGTGAAGAAACGATGAATCTAGTTATTAAGAAAAACTTTAAAATGGATTTATATCAATTATTTTACATGCATATTATTATGTCATGCAATGCATAGTTATATATAACTGTAAAGATGTGAAATACATGAGGTCATACGTAAGATCTACAATGACAAATGTGATTATGCATGCACATTATTACACATGCATTGTGACCCTGAACTTCAAATGTTGAGACTACAGCACAGCAGAGATCGCTGAGCGCTCTGGTCAGGGCCCTTGGACGGTGCTTTGTTTTGGACCATCTGTGAGCAGCTCATGGGCCAAAGCACGCCTGGCCCTCAGGCCCTAACCCACCTGCTGCACTCTCAGCCCCTGTAACTTCCCACGTGACCCCGTGACGCTGCCAACAGTGAGCACGTGGATCCTTTCATAATTCTGTCCTAAGCACGGCTCATGTCTGAGGAGGCGGCGCTGGGCAAGGGAGCGGAAGGGGACCCAGTGAGCAAAGGCCTCCGTCGGGCTGAGGCTGGGAAGGTGCCTGAGACCCGCCACGTGCGCTGGACGGTGGAGCTCTTCCTGATAAAACAGAGGCATCTGTCAGAGCACCAGCCAGGAACTCAGTCAGCACCGCAGAGCCAACTGGGGAGGAAGAGAAGGGTTCCGCCCTCACAGGCAGTGGCCCAGGGGGCTCCCCTCACCACAAGGCCCAGCACTCCCTCCCTCACGGCCGCGCTGTGGTCCCCCGCCACCCGCATGCACAGGCCGCCCCATCGGGCTGCGGTCTGAGCAGTGCTTCCCTCACCTTTGGTTTGGTTTGGTGTGTGTGGCCCAGAGCTTTCAGTGACTCCCCCAGGGATGAGCACTTCTTACACAGACGCGTGCACTCAGACCGGCCGCCTGGCCGGCAGCCTGGACGGGGCGACCCGAGTGGCTGTGGGTGGTGGACGGCCACAGTGTCCCTATTCCATTTCTTCCCAACACCTCAGTTTCCAATCCTCTGACCTGCTGACCACCAGCTCGGCCTCCGTATCAGGGTGAAGGCGCCGAGTGGAAGGTTTCTGATGCTTCTTGCTCCGTCCTTGTCTGCTCTCCTAGGACAGGTGCTAACCAGGCCTTTTGTTTTCTGAAGGTGCTGGAGATCTACATCCCTTGTGAGTTAAAAGAAAAAAGATGTTTTACAACTATTTCTTGAGATAAAAAAAAAAAATACACCTTTCTGCAGGGTCTCTGGGGGGCGTGGCATTGTACAGGCACCGAGGGTCATGTGTGAGCACCTCTGGCAGGTGTCTGAATCCCGGGGGAGCACCTCTGGCAGGTGTCTGAATCCCGGGGGAGCACCTCTGGCAGGTGTCTGAATCCCGGGGGAGCAATGCTCTGGCTGAACCCCCAGGCGTGATCACAGAACCTTCATCTAGGAAATGTGCTGCACATTAGTACAGCTCACACACACACCCTGTTTATCTCACTCGGGTGAGACAATAACCTGGCAAATTAAGCAAGGACTATATCATCTCCATCTTATCACTGAGGCAATGGAGGCTGAGATGCTCATTCATGCTTCAAAGTTAGCGAGAGGCAGAGCAGCCCTGGAGTCCACGGCCTGGCCCTCAGATCATCCCGGGTTCTCACTGGCTCCAGTCTGCAGGGACCCGCTGGACAGGCAGACATTCCCCAGAGGCTCTCCGCCCCCTAGCACCAACTGCTCCCTATCCATGAACTTCCAGGCTCTCTATTTGCCTGGTTTGTGGGACTCAGGGGGACCCATCCCCTCAACTCCCCTTTGTATCAGGCGGGGCAAGGGGGAAGGTACATGTGTGCACAGAGCACCCCCACTCTCTGCCTCCCCCGTAAATCACAGAGCCTTTGAGAAGGCGGCACCTCTGGGCAAGCTTGCAAGCGTTGAGCTGTGAGTAATAATTTACACCGCAGAGTAATTTCAGACTGAAAGGGAAAAGATTTCCCAGCCCTCCCTCCGCGGAAGGAATGTCAGTCATATAATTTTATGCCAGCAGCACAGAGGTCACACGAAGGGGGAGACATTCCCTTGGTGACCTGAACTTGCATGTTGTCATTAAAATATGTCTAGCCAAGGCCTTGTTCCGTTTGAAGCCCATTGGAGGGGACATGTCACACTTGATCTTGGCAGAACCTGCTGCCAGGGTAGAGAGTGTGCTCGGAGAAGTCTTCTCGGCAGAGGTGTGAAATTTACAGTCAACAGAAAGCAATTTTCTGATTGCTACTTGGCCGGGGCGCTGCGGTGGATGCAGTGGGAACCGCGGGACCTGGAAAATCCATCATGACAAAGTCGGGGTTTAGTTCTCTCTGCAAGCAGAGCAGGGCAGCAAGAAGCAGAACTAGACCCAAACCAGAGGGAGCCCTGCAAATTATTTACGCGCTTCTGAGCCCTCCTAAAGCCCGTCCCCGGGACTCGCCCACAGCCTTCCTTCATCAAAGTCCTGACAAGCAGCTTTCCCAATGGGACTCTTCCTCCTGTCCTCCTGCAGCTTCTCTGAGGACTTAGACTTTGTCCTGTGAGCTTGTGGAGACCTGTGCATCCCCTGAAGGCGACCATCTGCAGGACACCCATGTTTGCGGTTTGAAGAGCTGAGAGAACTCCTCTGCGTCTTCTCACCATGGCCGTGTTTCACGCCTTGAATCTAGCTGCATGAACCCTTCAGCTCTGCCTGTAGCCACACACCAACGCCTGGCAGACCCACCCGCCCCCGGGCCGGGCCAGCTCGCCTGTCTGGTGAGCAGCTTCAGTAGAGTGACCCTGGGTGTTGATATTGTCATCAAACCCGGCGATTCAAATGTGCAAAGTGAGGACCTAACCACACACACCGTTGCCCCACGTCAGTGCACAGAGGACGCTCCAAAGCATCTGTGGGCTCTAAATGCAGGGTTAGGCTCAGCTCAGGGTGGGGTCAGAGGGTTGACCTCTAGCAGCTCCTAAGTGATGCTGGTCCCAGGTCACACTGTATGCACCAAGCTTCTAACCTATCCCTTCAAGACAGCACAGAGAAGGTCTCTTCTGGGGAGACTCCCCAGATGTCTCCCGTTGGAGGCAGCCCCGGGCACCTGTGTGTCCTCAGACAGGAGTCACTGTCCCACCCTCGGGCTCCAATTGCTCTAAGCAAGATGCCTAAAGCCCTTTGATTAATGAAATACAGACGCTCCTGGGGAGGTTAAATGCGTTCCTCTCCACTGGTGGCTTACCTGGGGTTTGTCAACATGGACAGTGTGGATGAGGTCTTGAAGGAGAGGGACTCACAACAGGCACCTTCGGATGCCAATGGCAGGAGCTCACTGCCACCCCTGAGAAGACAGGCAGCAAAACCCTCAGAGATGGAGTTCAGGGACTCGAGGAGGGGGGGCGTGCGGTGAGGCAGTGGCTGCAGAGAGGCTGAGGGGGGCTAAGCGGGGTGGACGGAGCACAGGAGGAGGAGATGCTGGTCCGAGGCGGGCTCTGCAGATGACCTCGGCGACCTGCTGCCAGCCAGGCTCCCTCCGCAGCAGCCTGGCTTGGCCGCGGTCAGGGATGAGCCGTGTTCACTGGCAGGCTATTAATTTTGCAATTATCACAGCAAGATGATAGTATAGCTCAGAGACCTGGAATTTGCATTGATTATAGGGGCAGACTTCTCTCCCTTCTCCTCTGCCACCTCCCTTTTCCATTTCATTACAATTTCTCCCTCCCACCTCTTCCTTTCCTGTCTGCGACCTCTCTCGCCCCTCCATCAGGCTCTCATTGTAATGAAGCAAGGTGTTTCCTGGGGCAGAGAACCGGGTCAGGAGAAGTGAGCCACCAGCCTCTCCCTCGGGAAGACCCAGCACCCGAGGTAGAGTGTCGGGTTCTGTCCCAGGAGCCACAGACCCACCCTGCTGCCACCCCACGCGTTCTTTTCCTGAGGAAACCTGAGACCCTGCTTCTGAGGTGCGACTGCTAATCCAGAGAGTGGCTGACATGTCTCTCCATGGGCTCCTCTCTCTGCACTGCGTGGGGGGCGTGGAGGGAGTGGGCCTGCAGTGAGGTAGCCACAGGACCAGGTGAGTACAGGCAGAACTGGGTGTGTGCATTGCCTCCACCTTCAGACCCTCTGCTGCCAGGTGCCCGAAGGCAGAGGGCAGGATGCGTGGACATCGTTTGCTCTCTGCCTGACGTGACATTGTTCAGGCTGTAATCCATTAGTGTCTCTTTCTTTGCTTCCCTCTCATCGCTCACGAGGGACCAGAAATTGCTGATCAGTAGAAACAAGAGCCTACTAAGATGCAGCAGCAGAAGAGAGAGGTGTTTTCCACCCTCCGATGGAGCCTGGAGGTCAGTGCCTGCTGCAGCCTCGGTCTGCTGCTTCCTGTACCCTTCGCTGAGAATGGAAGGTGGCTGAGCGACAGCTGGCCTCGGCCCTCCCTCCATCCTGTGGCCAGGGCAGATTTGGCCTCCCTGACTGGGCTGCAGGAGAATAACCCACAGTAACCCAGCACCCAGCAGCAGGGCCCGAGGCACAACCCGAGGCCGATCAAGTCCTCAACGCAGGGATCCCACGTTCAGTGCACTGGTCACACTGGGGTCCATTGGGTGACAAATGTCCCTCAAGGACAGAGAGACCAGTTTTCTTTGTGCTGTATTTTTATCTCGAGGTTACATGCACTAAAGGGGGGATGGTGAGACGAGGAAGGGCTTAGGAGAGGAGAAGCAACAGGGGGCCTGGGAGACAAATTCAAGGGTGAGCCTGGGACAAGCTGCCACTGCCCGTTGCTCCCCCGGTTGCAAGTCCTGAGGGGTCGCTTAGAGCTGAGGAGGCGCACACCTGAGAGGAGAAGCGAGGGAAGGGAAGGCACGGGCGTGCTCCCGGGAGGGGGAACACGCGAGACAGCCACAGTTCATTTCAGACCCGCCTGGACAAGCGGTGTGAGTGCGACGTCACTGACTCCTTCCTGCCTGGTGTCCGTGTCCTCAGTGGGCACAACCTCCACGGCGCGTTAAGATGCTAAACAGATGGAGACCACGTGTCCAGTCACCACCTCACCAAAGTGCTCGGCCTTTGTTTCGCCCCAGCACAGGCCTCACTGCCCACAGAGGGAAAACGGCAAGCGTGGCCTTTACCAGCTTGTAAAGGAGAACGGGCTTTCCACACACCAGCCCGCCAGCCCTGTGTGGAGTCGCCATTAGATATTTTAGTCCAAGGAACGCCTTTCAGAGGAGCAGGACACTCTCTCCAGGGCCAGGAACTCTCAGAACCGTCTTGCTACACCCAGAGCAGTGGCATTACATGGAGGGTGCAGTTTCTGACTGACACCGACACTCAGTAGCTGGGACGAGGTATTCGCTGTACCCACGAGGCCAGCGGCCCAGGAGTGGAAGGAAAGAGGCGGCCCCAGGATAATGAAAAATGCGTCATTCACACCAACGGCCCGTCTGACTGACACCCCCCAAACCTGCACGCTGTAACACAACACAGGTGGCCTCCCTCCTCACCAAAGCCCCGTGGGGTCCAGCAGTCGTGTGCTTCCCTTTAGCAATGCCATGGAGAGCAGGATGGCCAGGACGGCAGGAGCAGGAAGGAGGGGGCATCTTAACCCGTCCCTGCTGTTGGCCCCTAAGAGGCATGGGTTCGGGAGTATGCGGAAGCAAGGCAGGACTACAGAAAGCAATTAGCCCTCACATTACACTCTCACATATGTATTCCCATGTACAGGGAGATTCCCCCAACAGACTCCCGCCCCGCTGAGGGCCTCCAGGAGCCCCAGTCACCAGCGAGCTTCCCGCTGGCTGTCAGACAGTGCTTCCCTTCCAGGGGGAAGAATGACCAGCGTGGCCCGGCCAGCTTTCGAGAGCTGCCCTGGAAATGCACCGGTCGCTGACCGGGTGAGTCTTGGGAAACGAATGTCGTTTCCCAGGGTCTCTATGAGGTCTCCTTGCATAGAGAACAGCCTTTTCAGAGGGAGGAACCCACAGGAGGCCCGGCCAGTCTTTAGCATAATGGGAGGCGGATGGAATACCGCTCGAAGCTCCACTCCGATGGACACCCCTGCGTCCTGGAGAAATCTTACTGTAGAACTGCCACAGTCACAGACGGGTGTCTCCCGCCCCTTCTCAAACATGTCCACAGGCTAGGGGGAACGGTCACCGCAAAAGGCCCATGACCCACACTTCCGAGAGTTATGCGTCACGCAGTTATGAACTGTGGACTAATGTTTTTTAAAAAAGGATTAATTTTGGATTAAACACACCCTACGGCCTGGGGTCGGCCAGCATAATTACAAAGCAAGGCCGTTGCTGTATATCCCCCGGCAGCAGGGGCAGGGGCAGGCGCAGGCCCAAGCGACTGGCCTGAACAGGCGTGTACCTGGGAAGTGTGCTAAAGAGAACCTACACGAAGGCAATTGCATTTGCATCCTGGAGAGCACCCCCACCCTCTCAAGTCTGGTTCGGACATTTCCTTCAGCAAGTGAACGTGCCCACATCGCCGCACGCGGGTGCTCTCGCTGCGCCCATTCGCTGGGAGACAAAGGACGCGAGTTTCTCTCTCACTCCTTATCACGCCTGTTTCCTGCTGTTGCTCTCATTCTACTTTCCCCTTGAACTCGTTCTCTGCTTGGCTTTACAGCACAGGCTTCTGCGGGTTCCGCAGCCTATAGCGTCCATGAGGTGCTTCTCCAGCAGTGACTGCCCTGCCGCCACCATAGCTCATACCCTGCCCATCGCAGCCACCACCTACCTGCCCAGCGGTTGCCCTGAGCCTATACCAATGTCTAGAGACTGAAAAACACGTCCTCACCGGATGCTTGAAGGAAGCGTTGAGTAAGGACACCATTTCTGTGGCCTGCCCCACCCTCCAGAACAGGGCCTCCCACTTGGTTCAGCTCCCAGAGGCACTGGGGCAGCGGGCAGGCATGCCTCCCCCCGTCCACCCGCCTGAAGAGAGGAGGGAGCTGCAGGTCAGAAGGTCCTGGTGTCACACCTCCCATTGACGGGAAAGGTCGTGGGAGCACCAAGCCCAGTGGCTGAATCTCCAGAGCTCCTTAGCTCCACACCTGACGTCCCCATAAGACCTGTGTGTGTGGGGAGGAGCAGGGGAAGGGGAGGAGGGATTTGCTCATCAGAAGAGCCGCAGTGGTATTTGTGGCTTCCGGTGGTCTGGAAACACACACGTCCTCCACATCCAGCTCTAGACCGAAGGCAAGTCCTCTGGCCTCCTGCCCTGTTACCAACTGTCCACTCAGCTCGGGCCTCCTGGGGGTGCTGCTGGAGAATGTCGGGGCAGCCACGCTGCCGTCAGGACAGGCTCCCTGGCTGGAGGATGCCCCGCCTAACACTGCTCTTCACCTCGCCTCCTAAGGCCTGCTCTCAGTAAGCACAGTTTAGTTAATTAATAAGTTGGGTGTAATGAGTCCTGGCAGGGTGACATTTGAGCACCCAGCCCGGGGTTTAGGCAGCCGTGACGTGCATTAGCCTAGACAGCACTAGCCGCACCCACGGCCCCTTGGTCACTGGAGGTGTCACCAGCAGGGAGCTGGGGGCTGCATTGATGGCAGCAGGACCGAGACCCAGAGGTGCAGGAGAGCACCCATCCCATGCGATCAGTTAGTGGCCAGCGCGATCCGTCTCCCTGCAGAGCTGGTAGCTGGGCAGGCCCAGAGCTGGTCTTTCTAGCAGCTCGCCTGGCCGCAGTTCCAGCCGCTGTCCCTGCTGCTCACGCAGCGCCGGCTCGAGTCCCGCCGGGTGCGCGGAGCCCCACACGAGCGTCCACTGGCTGTCAGCCGGGTCCCCGTGTGAACCAGTGCTTCCTACAGGACAGCTCCCTCAGCTGTCAAGGTCCTGCATGTCCTCAGAGGGCAGCCATGCGTGCATGTGGACACATGAAATGAGCATGGCGCTGGGAATTCGGCTCCACACAGACCATCCACTTGGACTAAAGCTGGAGAAGAAAGTCCTCTTGTTATTGGAGGTTACTTTCCTCAGTGCTTCTCTGCATCCTTTAAAAGTTCACTCTTCCCCTGGAAGAAACTCTTTCAGATTTTAAGACTCCAGGCCAGTGTCCCTCCGCGTCCTCGGGGACAATGCACCTGTAGCAGCTGCCTCCCCGCCGAGCTCCACGCGGCCTCCCGCTCCCTCCACCTCCCTCCTGGCCCCTGCGGAGCTGCCCTGGCGTGTTCATCGCGTGAACGGTGACCCGCAATTGTGTTTTTCAAGTTGGTAGGGCTACTTGCATTGGGTCTGTCTCCTGTTGCCATGCACGAAGGCTTTGAAAAGCTGTCCGCCTCAAGCAAAGCTCATGGATGAGTGACGTGAATCTGAGCCCCTCGCCGCCTTTCTGTTCAGCGCCATGGCCTGCACGTGCACCTACCCCCCCCCCCCCCCCCCCCCCCCCCCCCCCGCCGCTTCAGCACCATGTGCATCCAGGAGGCTGCTCTTTCGCCATGAAAGTGCTTCTCGGGACCCCCTGCTGGCACCCCCAGTGCCAAGGCCTCTGGAGGTGGGCGAGAGGACAGGGCACTTCCTCCCTGCTCCTCAGTATCCTCGCCTATAAAATGTAGGCAGAAATGCCCACCCCTGCTGCCAAGGGCTCTGTCCCTCCGAGGTGGACACAGCAAACCCCTGAGGCGTCCCAGCGGGAAAAGTTGGGACCACCCATCGGACCGCAGTCTGCGTTCAGCGCTTTGCTTATTGAAAATCAGAAATATTGCGGAAGAAGGCGTATAAGCTGAACCCTAAACCTCACAGACACAGACACCAGTATGCTTATTAGAGGGGAGGGGTGGCACAGGGGTGGGGGGGATATAGGAGGCCAAGTATTTGGTGACGGATTTCAGGTGGTAGACACAGTGCAATATACAGATCACCTACCATAGAAATGTACACTTGAAACCTGTATGATCCTATTAACCAATGTCACCCCAATAAATTTAATAACAATAAGTAAATTTCAAAAACAGAAGAAGACTTGCATATAATTAACACTCTTTTGCAGTCCAGTTTCCTTACCTGATGTCTACAGCTGTACCCTGCCAGCTTTTAACCAGATTGTGAAATGCTTCAACATCTGCCACACAGCAAGTCCCACGTAAACGTCAACTAAACGCCGTAACTTCTAAGATTCCTCGAATACCTTCCACTCAGGTACTCACGCAGATGGCTTATGAGAAGAGGCACCCAATTGCAATGCAGATAATTTGGAAAACAGAAAAAGGAAGGGGAATCACCGAATCTCACAGCCATTAGCATTTTCTCACTTTACTCCTAGTTTCAAGAGAGACAACAGGTGTCACCCTCACAGCAATACCAGGTGTTTTGTGAGCACAGACTGTACTTCGCGAGATTACTGTACAAAATCCTCACAGCAATGCTCGATACTGTGCCAGAGACACCCATTTGCACAAAGCTCATGTGTGCCTTTCTTTCTTTTTTTAAATTCTCACCCAAGGACATGTTTATTGATTAGAGAGAGGAGGGAGAGAGAGAGAAAGAGAAAAAGAGAGAGAGAAGAGAGAGAGAGGAGAGAAAGAGGAGAGAAAGAGGAGAGAGAGAGAGAGAAGAGAGAGAGAGAGAGGAGGGAGAGAGAGAGAAAGAGAAAGAGAGAGAGAGAAGGGGAGGGAGAGAAATATCGATGTAAATGAGAAACATTGATCGTTTGCCTCCCATATGTGCCCCGACTGGAGAGCGAACATGCAACCTAGGTTTGTGCTCTGACTAGGAATCGAACCCACAACCTTTTAGTGTAGGGGACAATGCTCCACCCGGCCAGGGCTCATGTCTGCCTTTCTCATTGCAGGTGAGGACCCTCCAACCAGGAGCTATAGCCTCTCCTCCTGTGTCCGATGGGGCCTCGTGACCTAGTCGTCGTCGGTAGAGTGTGACGGGGTGTGATGTGTGGGCTCCAGGCCTGGAGTGGGAAACAGCAGATGTGGCTCTGCACCTCACTGTCCACTTCTTTCTGTTGCACATGGCAGACCCCAAGGGCCTGGAGACGTAGTGGAGCCACAAGGTGGAGAGAGCCTGAGTCTCCGAGTCACCTGGCAGTTTCCCTCCAAACCTAAGCACTGAACGACTGCAGTCATGCACAAGTGACAGGTAACCTGCATTATTTCAGAATTTATCTGCTACTTTAAATAATACCTTAAATAATCCACTGCACACTGTGCATGATACACTAAGACTACCTAGTGGCTTACAAGAGAACATAGTGGTAATCATGGTGACATCCAGCTTTTCAAATAACTTTCCAAGTTGTACATCATTTTAAGAACAGTTCCCCATGAAGTTGCATACTTTCTACTACTATCAATATAAATAATTGTCAACCAGCTGGCATAAAACCTAACAGTAGGAAGTGTGGCGTCTCCGATGGGCATTATTAAAAATGGTAAGTGGAAATGGTGACGTTGAAGGGCCCCTGTGTCAAGCTGTCAACACCAGAACAAGACATGATTGTGTCTTCCCGGCTTCACGCTCAGGTTGCTGGGACTCGTTGGACATGGCGGCTTCCAGAGGCTGGTTGATGCATCCACGGGGCTGCTGTCTTTTCAGCTGACCTCAGGGCAGGACAGGAAGCTGGGACCCCCTGGAGAACGACCCTGCAGTGCTCCCCTAGGGATGGTAGCCCTCACTGCCAACTCGCCAAAGAGACAGAAAAGGCAGGAAAGAGCCTTTTTTCAACCCGTAACAAAGACAAGAACAATGTAATAGGAAGACAGAAAACAATTCATACCGGCACCCCTAAATTCAACTTCACATGACCTCACGGGTGTCCAAGCACAGAAGGAAACAAAGGAAGATGGGATTAGATAGAGCCACCCAAAATATCAGGCACCCCCCCATTATCTGGGTCATTTTCATGGAAGCTTGATTTGGGCCTGACTCACTCTGATGTTCATCTTCCTTCCCCACCTTGTTTGGTTCCATAGACATGACCCCGACCACGAAGGCACTTTTGGATGGCGGGACGGGAGCAGGGGGCCTCACACCTCCCGCGTCAGGTCCTGGAAGGAGACTCTATCTGCCGATTTAAATCAGACTCGCGGCTGGTCGCCTCGCAGCAGGAGCTGACCTCAACCTCTGTCAGAATATAAATCCCAGCTGGGATTCATCTCAAGCTTGAACAACGGTGAGTTATTAGTTTATGTTGGGGTCTTCGGTGGCCTGTGTGACTCTCGGTAAAGAGAACAGAAAGTGAGGACAGTCATCAATCACCCTGCTCTTCTCCCGAATACGAAGGCTGAACCTTCCAGAACCCCCAGCATATTCCTTATGCAGCATGAGTGTTAGACCACAGAGGCGCTGCAGGTGAATTTCACTTAAACTAAGTCACTCGGGAAAAGCGTGCGGGTCCAGGACCCCTGAAGTGAGAGGGGAAGCTGTGTGTGTGGGTTCAGTGTAGAGGCCGGAGGAAAACCTGTGCCGCGGGGTCCACAAATCTCTCCTTCCCGTAAAAGATAAGCCTCCGCAGTTGGGCTTCAGGAATGAGTCTGAGTTAGAATTTCAGACAGACCTACGCCGAAGCCCCCTCGTCTGCTGACTGGGGTCATCTGCCCTCCGGGGCTCATGCTCCCCCACAGTGTCAGTTCCTACTCCCTGCTTCCCATGGTTTCAGGAGAACAAAGCTAAATAACATCTAAAACGGGTGTTTGCCGAACAGGTTCCCAGCGCTCAACACGGCATCTTGAGCACCCAGGTACCATCGTGCGCTGATGCAGGTGACCGCGTGGCCGCTACGATTTCCCGCAAGCCTCCGACTGTAACTGCATCTTAAAAACAAAAGTCCCGCTGACTCCCCACCTGTAGACCCCATCACCTCTCCATCCCGTTTATCCCATTGGCTGTGAGCTGACCCAGGCGGCTTCAGATTGCAAGGAAGAAGTCCAGCTCTTAAACTAATTTTAAGATAATTCCTCACCGGGAAAATTCAAGTCAGGGCGACAATGACCTCTGAAGCTGGTCTCCGCCCACCACCCCGCGGTGCTCCCTGCACGTTTAGCCACTGCGATTCTCAAGCTCCAACTGGTTCTTGGCCGGAATATTTGTCCCGGTGGGTTTTGTGACTCTTGACTTTTTCCTGTTGCCCTTCTGGAGGTTGGGAGATGGGTGACAGGTCAGGCCCCGCCGGCGGATGGGGCAGCGACAGGACGAGCAGCCCTCACTGCTCCACCGGGCAATTCCCGCCTCTTCTTTGGGAGGTGGGCGCGTTCTCCGCTCCGCGTGATTGATGACACCGCGCCGGCTCCTCCGCCCGGGGCCTTGTCATCCTTGGTCGAGCCTCACATTTTACACTGTAAGGGGGCAACCCCCCAGGCCAGGAGCAACTAGACAGAGCTCCTCATTAAAAGGCGACGTCAACAAACATGCTCTCCAGGAACAACCCGCATCGGAGGGAAGGAGGCCTCGGGCCGCGGGCCGAGGGGGGCGAGGACTGAGGTGCAGAGGGGCTCCCTGGGAGGCAGCCTGTGTGCTCCCAGCAATCAGCCATGCCTGGGATCTGGACTCGCCCTGGGCAAACATGGAGACTGGCCTGGTGTTCGTGCCTGCACAGTGAGTGTTGCTGGGCCCAATCAGTGGGCCTGTCACCGCCAGAGGAAACACTTCTGGGCTGTGCGGACTTAATTTGCCACTTTTTGATGACCGAGGAACAGCCATAGCACGAGATCAGCTGGAGCCCAAGGCACTGGCACAATCCACAAGGCAGAGTCGTGGGGGCGTGTGGGACCAGGGAGGCCGGGGGGCCAGGGCAGCAGGAGGCCGGGGGGCCAGGGCAGCAGGAGGCCGGGGGGCCAGGGCAGCAGGAGGCCGGGGGGCCAGGGCAGCAGGAGGCTGTCTCTGCCCCCTGAGTGGCCCCTGGGCACAGCGGGGTCTTTCACCTGCGTCCCCTGGCACTGAGGGTGCCGTTGAGGTCACACCGTGCCCGCTGCTGGGTAAATAGCCCTGAGGTTCCCGAGGAGAAGGCAGCAGGGCCGTGCCGTGAAGGACGCCTGTCGCCCGCTCTCTCCACTGCTCCTTTGTTGAAATGAAATGTAGAGCCGGCCCAGATGTGCCGACCCCACGGTTTCCCTCCTGCGGTCGGTCCTCCTGTGGCAGAGGCCTGGCTCCTCCACCACCCCATGGAAGAGGCTAGAAAGGCGATCGCCTTCCCTGGACACGCAGAGCAGGCTCCCTGAGGGCAGGCTTGGCGCAGGAGGATGTGGCCAGAGCACCCCCACGGCGGGCAGACCCTGCGGACGCTTCTGTGGCTCTCAGGGCCGCTGCTGACACGGGTTCTGCCCCACTTTATGGAGTGTGAGGGCCGCACACTTCATCGCGGGCCGTGGGTCAGGGCTCCTGGCTCAGTAAATCTCTGGTGGGAGATAACTTTGTTAATGAGCGGCATGCAGCTGAGAGAGGTCGTCTTTTTAACACGGCCATGCAGCCTGGGCCCCGGTGATGGATCTGGAAGGAGGAGACCCCATTAACCTCTGTGCTGTGCTGATGAAGTCATGTGCCCTGCAGGCGGCCCGGGAGCCGAGGCCGCCGTGCCCTCGCTGATGACGCTCTCCGGTGGCGTCCGGCTGGCCCAGCCGCCGGGACGGCCTCAGGCAGCATGGACTGGCACCCAGACTGGTCACTTAGCTGGGCACGTGACCTCGACAGCCTTCACCACCCAAAGGCTCCGGCTTCTCTTCTACACCCTTTCCTTCTCACGGACGCAGCGCGTGGGGGTTGGTGCGTGGTTTGCACATCCTTACAATCACCCAGGATGACTTCCATATAAAGAAAGAGGGATTTCTGTGAGGGAGCAGCCCCGTGTACGATTTCAGATGAAGGAAAGCGGTGTCTGTGTGGGACGCGGTGTCTGTGTGGGAAGCGGGGACTTGTAATCTCTCCCTTCCTGCCTGCCTCATGGAATTGGTGTGAGAAGAGAATAAGAGAAAGAACAGGAGAGCACACAAACGTCAGCTGATCTGATTTCACGTTGCACATGACATGGAAGCGCTGTGCCTTGAACCGTTCAAGCCATTAGGCGGATGTCACAGAACAAAACCAATGGCGACATGCGGGGGTGGGGGGTCGCCCTCCTCTGCCGTCTGCAGCCTTACTCAGGGGACACGGAGTGATGGCAAAGGGGTTCCAGGTGCGTGAGAAGACAAAGCAGAAGCGCAGGGGGTCCCCTGAGGAGCATGCTGTGGACGGGGTGATGCCCTTGGCTGACTGGGCAGCAGCGATGGAGCCACGAGGGCAGACCCGGCCGTGGGTCGGGTGCCATCCTGGACCACAGATACAGAGAGCGGCTCGGTCCCGCCCTGAGCCCGCCCCGCGGAGTCTCCAGGAATGCTCCCGGGATGGAGGATAGTACCTGAAGCCACAGTTCAAAGGCGTTAAAGCTCACAATGGCCACAGAACGAAGGGTGTGGCAAGGAGAAGGGAATTGCTGTCGTGGGGTCGGTCTTCCTGTAATTACGGAGAGCAGTGACGCTGCTGCCGGTCCCAGGTCCCCACCCAGAATTGATGACCCTCCCAGTTCACTCCTATGGGGTCACATGAACTACATTTAACCTGTCTTCCAAGATTCGTCTCCACCCCTCACCTCATCGCAGGCTTCTCTGGCTAGTCTAGGTCTCCGTGACAACCTGCTTCCTGCTTAGAGTTCATGCGATCTGAGACACACAATTTAGCTAATTTTTCCTAAACGGCCCCTTATTCTTTCTCCTCCCCAGTTAGAGCATAAATTCTTTGCGAGGTGGGAGCCTGTGTTACACTTCGGTTACTGCCCCATCGGAGCCCGAGCACAATTCTGAAAACAGAATTAATAAATGCTCGGGGACCAGCGCGCCCCGCGAGCTGCCTGCGGCCCCTCTCACCTCCCCTCTGCTGAGGGAAAATGCTAAGATCCGACTCTCTTTACCTTTCTATTTTTCCTCTTTGTTCCTCTTCATGAGCAAATCTTGCTGAGAAGGGGGTCTGGTCATGTGACCACATTCAGGAACGACTGTGTCCTTGCTCCAGGGAAATGCTTCCCCCTGGGCTCCCAGGCGAGCAGATGAGCCTGCAGGACAGTGTGGGGAGCCTGCGGGCCTCCCTCCACGCGCAGAGCAGGCGTCTAGAGGAGGCCCAGAGCGTCTACATGCCAGGGAAGAAGTCACTTGCTCAGGGTGCTCCTCTGAGTTCCCACCACAGCCTGACTTGTCTCAGAACCTCCTGGCCCTCCCTCTCCTGGTCCTTCCCTTCCTGGTCCTCCTCCCCGTCCTGGTTCTCCTCCCCCTCCTAGCCTCCTCTCCCTCCTGGTCCTCCTTCTCCTTTTCTTCCTAGTCCTTCTCCTCCTCCTGGTCCTCCCTCCTCTTGGTCCTCCCTCCTCCTGGTTCACCCCCTGGTCTTCCTCATCATCATCCTCCCCCTCCACCTCCTGCTCCTCCACTGCTGACTCTGTAACATGCGCTGGAGGGAAGGGAAATACAGAACGCCTGGTACCTGGGGGCTGGCTCTGCATGCTCCGGGCAGCAGCTGGCAAGTCCCCTGAAGTGATAGCTTCTCGCTCCTGCCCATCGATCACTGGCTGTGTTCAGGTCCTACCTAAGGTCGGGATCTAAGATGTTCACAGCGAAGGTCAGGAGGCGGGGAGCACAGACCACTGGCCCACAGGGAAGCCCAGGAAAGAGGTGGTCAGGAGAGACAGGGCGTAGCGCCTCGCCTCTAGGTCACAGCTGCTCCAGCACGAAGATCCCACAGAGCAGAGGGTCAACCAGCACTGCGGCAGCTCTGACACGAACCCCTCGGAACGAGCGCTTAGAAACTGACGGGCCAGGTGTCCGAAAGCACACGTTCGCAGGCTAGCAGGCGTGAAGGGGCCGAGAGAAGGCAGCTTCCGGTGCTGCGTAAGGAGAGCAGCGGGAGCCTGCAGAGCCATGGCTGTGAGATGAGGCTGAGGGCGCTGAACTGTGCCGGCCCCGAGGGTCTACGCGGGGCTTCGGGTCCAACTCTCTTTACCTTTTAATTTTCCTCTTTGTTTCATCCACGAGCAAACCTTGCTGAGAAGGGGGTCTGATCATGTGACCACATTCAGGAACGACTGTGTCCTTGCTATGTCTGCCACTTCCTGGCGGAGCGTTCTGTGGAGGATGGGAGATAAACGCAGTCACTCCTGGTTTCTTGAACGTCGCCCATCTGAACAGCTCGGTTCTCCACCGAGTTTCTCACAAAAAGAAATGTCTGGTTGTCGACCCAAACTTTGGATTTTGACCTGACAGGCAGGACACGAAGCGGCGGGCCACAGAGAGAGGAGAGGATGCTTTGGTTGCTAGAAAATCAATGATGAGCACAATTTAACAACATGGAGACCATCAAGACTGCTATGCTGCTAAGGGTGTGAGCGAAGCAATGGCCACGGGCACCTGAAGCCATGGGAAACCTCTTGCTGATCTGGACGAAGGAGAAGTGGTGAGCGGGTGACTGCACTTCCAAGGCAGTGACATGAGTAAGTAAAGACGCCGCATGCTGACCGAAGAGACACCCTGGACCGCGTGCTGGAGGTGATTCCTTTAAGGCTAGAAGGGGTGGTTCAATAAATTTAAGGAAAGAAGTGTTTGTTTATAGATTAAACAGTGCATTAGACATAAGGAAGGTGGCCCTAGCCAGTTTGGTCAGTGGAGAGTGTCAGCCTGCAGACTGAAGGGTCCCAGGTTTGATTCCTGTCAAGGGCACATGCTCAGGTTGCAGGCTCGATCCCCAGTAGGGGGCGTGCAGGAGGCAGCCAATCCATGCTTCCCTCTCATCATTGCTGTGTCTATCTCTTTCTCCCTTCCTATCTGAAATCACTAAAACTATATATTTTAAAAAGAAAGGTTAACAGGGAATCATTTGGGGGTCTGGAACAGATTAATTCATTTTACATTATTTCTAATGGGGAAAAATGATTCGGTTTTCAAACATATGATTTCTCAAACAGCCTTCCGGGACGAACTGCATTTGAGAACCGGGGTTCCAGTTCCCTAAGGACTTTGGGAAGAACAGGGGTGGGGGTCAGAGGCCTGGGGCAGTTCCCCTGCACCCCGCTTCCTTCTCCATCAGCACTCCCGGGGTCACACTGCCAACTGAGTCGGCATCTGGGGCAGCCTCAGGCACTTCCTCTAAATAATTTAGCGGTAGGTGCCCAGCCATGGGACCCAGAGGCTGGGGAGAAGCTCAGGTTCACATGCTTGGATGGAGACATGGCACCGTGCGCACTGCAGCACACACACCTGCACCGCGCATTCCTGCAACACACACCTGCAACACACGCATCTGCAACACACACACCTGCACCACATGCACCTGCACCACTCACAATATAGCACACACACCTGTGCACACACACCTGCAGCACACCCACCCACAGCACACACCTGCAACACACACACCTGTAGCACACCCACCCACAGCACACCCACCCACAGCACACACACCTGCACCTCACACACCCACAGCACACACACCTGCACACACACCTGCAGCACACACCTGCACCACTCACAATATAGCACACACACCTGTGCACACACAAGAGAGGCCACAGTTTTACCAGCGACTTCTTTGGTCCTGGGATCCACGGGACTCTAAGGACAGACGTATACACGCAGTCTCTCTGGCGGCCAGTGCTAGTCCCCAAAGTGGCCCAGGGTTCCCGTGCTGGCAGCTTGGGGCGTTAGTGTGGCTCACCTGGGCTCTGCCTAGAACACCCAGGCAGGTAGGTCACAGCGGTAGGGAGGCCACTGAGCATCAGGGTGTGGGCGCTGTGGGATGTCACTGCATGGGTGGCCTGGCCACACTCAGGCTCCCAAGGGCCACCTCAGAGGCAGGGAGATGAGGAGCAGAGGGAGGTGGGTGACCGTGTGGCGTTGATTGATGACATGGCCGAGTACAGCAGACATGGAGAGCCTCTGTGGGAGGGGCCGGAGTGGCTTTTACAACAAGCCTGACAGCGGGGCCGTGGCACGGCCATCAGCCCAGCACGTGAGGTAGCAGGCGTGGGACACAGACGAGGCAGCGGACGGCCACACTCTGTGGACGGTGGCTACTCTGCTTTCCAAGGGTCAGGTTGAGGGGTGTCAGACAAAGATCACTGGGCATTCCTGATCGCTGGGCGTCTGATCACTCGGTCCAAATGCCCCGAGGAGGCAGGGCGGAGATGGCTGCGCTCACGGGGTCTCCAGCAGGTGTGTCGGCAGCGGAGGCCAGCACGCTCTGACGGTGTCCTTTCCAGGCAGGTGCCCGCACAGGTGCCCGCCGCTGGGAGCTGATGGGCTGTTTCCTGGCGAGTCCAACTTTAGAGCCAGAATGCGGTCCACAGCCCAGCAGCCGAGAAATCATCTCCGCTTCAGCCGCACCAGCCGGTGCCAGGCAGCATGGGCCGTGGTCTGCGGTGCGAGCCTCAGCTCCCCTGGGGAGAGGGCGGCTCCCAGCTTCTCCTCCTTCTTTCCTGCGCTCCTGAGCGCACCTGGGTCCGCGCCTGCCTGCCGGCTGCCCTCCTGCTCCTGTGCCTGCTCAGCAAGCAGCCGCGTCCTGCGTGGCGTTCGCAGCCACCAGCGCTTGTTTGCTTATTGGCCCTCCAACACCTGTGTCCAGTTCCCCTGCGGAGCATTTGTCCTTATTCACAGTCCATCTTCCACCCGAGACAGGACATATGCACCGTGCGTCGTAAGGATTAGTCCAAGTCGCCATGGCTGCCAGCATCGCTTGGTCATGTGAAAGCAGGACAGTGTCCTGGTAATTCGTTCCTGGCTTAGGAAATCCATCAGCTGCGTCCACATTTAAATTTCAGTCTGCCTCTTCCTAGCTAGGTGGGCTCCTCTCCAAACCTCAGTCCACTTATGTGAAACCTGACGGAAGTCATCCCCGGGGACAGTAATGAGCACGATGACATCACAGTGGGACAGGTCGGACCTCAACAAACAGCCGCCAGCATCGCGTGGCTCCGAGCTCCTCACTCTCCCCGACGCCCCCGCTCAGACATTCCGGTTCCCGACCTGCTGCTTCCGCGTGTTCGTCGTGGCTGTTCTGGCCGCCATGGTGATGCCATGCTTTCCAGGGCCTCGTCTCGCTTTGGGCAATGGCAAGGAGATCAATTACGAAGGCTGGTGAGGGCGACCAGGGCCAGGTGGCACGTCCTCCGAAGGGAATTTTCAGGCTTTGCACTCAATGCGAAAATTTACTACAGGTGACAAGTCAATCAAAACTCAGCATCTCCAGGAGGACAAGCTCATGGCCACAGCTCAGAAACACGCGCTGCTTCTTGGCTGGTCTCTCGGGGAGCTTAGCCGGCGGTCTCAGAGCACGGGCCGTTATTTCTACCCGAATGACTCTCCACTTCATAACCATGAATTTTTATAACTTACAGAGTATAGGCATTTCTATTTAGTGAGACGGTTAGGTAGACATCTAGGCCTAAGGTTGATACACACCATTTTCTGAGACTTAAAAAGTTTTAAAGACTCAACTCAGGACAGAGTATTTTTATCCCCTGCTTCCTAACAGTCTCTGGTTACTGGGAATCAAAGAAATGTACTTAATTCTTAAACGGATTCCCAGGCCCTGCCCCACAGAGGGGCTCCTCAGAGAGGAGTGGTCATGTCGAGGAGGAACGAGGCTGGGAGGACGCGGAGCACTAGGGTGGCCCTGGATGTCAGTCCGGAACGTCCAGGCCACCAGCCTCCTCTCTCTACAAACGAAGAGAAAGGACAACATGCTCTCCACGGTCTCCCAACAAGCTCTGACATTCTCGGGCCCAACTCCAGGCTTCATGTCACATCCACCAACCTTGCAAAAGTCCTTTCCCTCCTTCGTTCTCAGCCTTCGTCTCTCACAGCCCTCCAGCCAGTGACCTTCACACACAGCAGACACAGTGACCTTCACACAGATCACAGTGACCTTCACACACAGCAGACATAGTGACCTTCACACAGATCACAGTGACCTTCACACACAGCAGACACAGTGACCTTCACACAGATCACAGTGACCTTCACACAGCAGACACGGTGACCTTCACACAGCAGACACAGTGACCTTCACACAGATCACAGTGACCTTCACACAGCAGACACAGTGACCTTCACACAGCAGACACAGTGACCTTCACACAGGTCACAGTGACCTTCACACAGCAGACAGGTGACCTTCACACACAGGTCCCAGGAAAGGACACACCTTCTGTGCTCACTCTCTGAACCCGTTCCCGCCACCTGGTGGGGAGACGGCGTGTGACATGCAAAGCTGCCCCTGGCAGGTCCCTCGGCCCTGGGCCCGACCTCTGCGTGTCTTGCCTGGTGACAGCTCTTGGTGAAACCAAAACTGCACGGCTCTTGTGGGATTTTCCGGGGATCGTGGTCAGGTTCAAATTTCAGGAAAGAATCCAGCCCCTGCCTCCGGAAATGATTGGTTTGGGCCTTTCTATGCAGAGATACAGAGGCCTCGTAGGAATGCCTGCCTGTGCCAGCCCACCTCACAGTGGGGGTGAGGGCGAGGCTGGCACCAGCTCCCTCTCCAGGGGCCTGACGCTCCCCTTGCGCCTGCTCCTCAGGCTGCGCGGCGTGCGCTGTCTCACGTGTTTGACTTTCATGCCTTTCCTCCCAACTCCCTCTCACACCGCTCAGCGCCGGCCTCCATCTGCTGGCCCCGCACAGTGGCCTTCCTGTCGGCTCCCCATGGCAAAGGCCTGCGGGATAATCTCGTGGGGCCGGTCCTCTCTCTAAGGCCAGGGCGCAGACGGCTGGCCTCACGGGACGGGGCAGCCCAAAACCACGCGCCTCTCCTGGCCCTCGATTGGACCCGGTTTGAAAGAGAGGTCCTGCCTTTCAGAGCAGCTGTGGGTCACACCAGCCCCTGGCGTGGGGTCCGGACAGGTGGGCGTGGGAGCCTCCCCACTCAGTCCGAGTCTGCACCCGGATTCCCGGGGTCAGAGCCGAGGAGGTGTGCTCACGCCCTCCCATCTTCTCCTCCTGAAAAAAGAAAGGGGACTAGACTGGCGCTCCGCCTCAGTCACTGCGTGGGTGCCACGTGTGTGGTCCAGCAGACACACATGCAACACGTGTTTCTTCCACCTGTAAATTCATTCCATTTTCTGTACCTCGTTTACCACTGAGCTGTTTAATAAATGTTGCTCCCTGTCACATAGTATCACTTTCTTATTATCACTACAGATCATAACGCTCTTAAAGCTCTGACACCTCCTGTTTTATTGTCCGGGGAGACTCAGCTGAGACTCGGACGCCTGCTTCCGGAGAAGTGTGGGCTTTCCCCACGGCACGGCTTCTCCTGAACCTTGCCGCACTCCGGGATTCGTTTGCACAGACACCCCCACTTCACCCTGGACTGTTAGAAAGTCTGAGTGGCTCCACCATACATCTTAAGACCTGGACTTTACATCTACATATAATTTAAAGATTTAGCACTTTACCAGGAAGGCAAAAGACGTGTACACTGAGAGCTTCAAACAGGACTGAAAGAAGTTGAAGGAAGACCTAAATGAAGTGGGAAGACCTGTGCTCCCGGAGAGGAAGACGGAATATTGCCAAGTTGTTCACCCACCAGAATGACTTACAGGCCCAGCACAGTCCCCACTAGTGCTCCAGCAGCCTCGCAGAAAGGAAAGCCACTCTGAGCAACCCGTGCGGAGCTGCGAGGGCCTTGAACAGCTGAAACAGCGCTGAGAGCAAACGGTGAGGCTGGAGGCTCACACTTCCCGGGTCAGGATCCGCAAGACGGGGTGCCGCCTGTGAGAATGCCGACGCCCAGCCCGGGAGGCCTGGGTCCAGATTCCAACTCGTGCATCCATGCGACAAGTCGCTGGGACAACGGGCTTTCCACGTCCCAAAGGGTGCAGCTGCCGCCCTGCTGCCTGCCATGCCAAGAATTAGCACAAAATGGACCAGTGCCCGAATTAAACCACCCGACTCTGGAAGAAATAAAGGGATAAATTTTGTGGCCTTGGACTTGGCCATGAACCCCTAAATGTAAGCAGCAACAAAATAGATGAGCTGGACTTCATCAGATCTAAAAGGCTTGGTGCCTCGCCTGGCTGGTGTGGCTCTGTTGGCTGAGTGCCGCCCAGTGCACCGAGAGGTTGCCTCCTGGTTTGACCAGGTTTGACTCCTGGTCAGTCAGGGCACGTGCCTGGGTTGCAGGCTTGACCCCCTGTAGGAGGCTCTCTCTAACGCTCTCCCTACCTCTCTCTCCAAAACCAATAAAAACATTTAAAAATAAATAAAAGCTATTTTTAAAAAGTTACTTTTACCACAAAGCTCGTTAACCGAGAAACCCAATGCCTCTGTGTAATCGGCTTCCTTCTGAATTAGTCTCCGGATGCTATCGTCTGTTTAATCTAACCTTGCTTTGCACAGAACGCTGAAATGGGCACTTTTACACTCACCTGGAGTTTTCATTTTATGTCAGAATTCCTCCAACACTATTCCAGGGGTTCGGTCCCGGCTGAGGGCCAGCGATCTCCTGGTGGCAGGACCTTGACCGCCAGCCTCTCTGGCTCCTCAGTTACTTGTAGCTGCTCTGAGGGATGCCCGCCAGCTCTCCCTGCTCACTACAGAGGCCATGGAGGCATGGCCCCGGCGCTGCTGCCCATGCTCTGCTCCGCTCACCCCTGTTCTCCCAGCAGAAGCAGCAGGAAGAGCGGCGTGAGCCCGTCCCCCGGCTTCTCGGACCCTCTGGGCCGCCCTCCTGTTTTGCGTCAGGCCTAACGTCTCCAGTCCCGGCCCGACCTGCACGAGGCCGGACGGCGCTTCCATCTGCTGGGGGTGGAAATGCACGGACACTCACCAGCTCACACGGAGAGCTGCTTCCTGTCACAGGCGGGTGAGGACAAACCTTGCTCTCAGCCAGGCGACATCTACACGCAGCGTCGCCAGGGCACGTAAACAACCTCTCCTTGTCTTATGAGAAAATAGAGATCTCAAATAGACACCATATCAGAAAATATGAAGAAGCAAATAAAACCATCAAAGCCCAGTCCCAGAGGGCACAGGCGGAGGTGGCGGGGTTCACCTACGGTTCTCCTTACACACAGGTAAAGCAGGAGGAGCATAAAGGGCTTTTCCCGTCATAAAATGCATGTCCGTTATACAACTTTGAAAACTATGATACAACTAGAGGACACAAGGATTATTTTCATCGTTGTCACTGAGACACAATAATTGCAATGTGTTTCCTATGTATGCTTCCTAGCTTTTTCTGTCAATAATGACTTTCCCTGATTATAGAAGACACAGATGTTAATTACCTAAAGTTGGAAAACATGGAATCTTATCAAGAAGCCCTCGCACTGGTGTGTGCCCTCCTGGAGGCGCAGGCAGAGCCACAGCAACGGTGCAGGGTAGTTAGAGCACTCTCCACAAATCGCTGTGCCACAGAACGCGACTCTGCTCACATCACCAAACATCCAGCTAAGGCATGGATTTCAATATATATATACTAGTGGCCCAGTGCACAAAAATAGGACAAAACCACCCAACTTAATAAAAGAAGAATATAGAAACATGAGACATAATGGGACAAAAATAAATATAAGAAAATATTAATAAATTTGCAGTCATAGTTAGAGATTGTAATAAGCTTCTTTTAGTAACAGATTTAGAAAGCAGGCCAAAAATCACTAAAAGAAAAAAAGTATTTGAAAATATAATTAACAAACAACCTAAATGACATTAATAGAATCCCATACTCAACACCTGCATTTTCAAGTGTAAACCAAACTTTTACCAAAATTGGCCATATGCTGAGCTAGAAAGCAAGTCTCAAAAAATCCCAAAGTGTTGAAGTCACACACAGCATGCTGTCCGACCACAGTGGAATTAAACTAGAAATCTAAACTAATAAAGGCGTAATATTAAAATTAACCATTTCTTCGGGACGGGTAAGCCACGCCTGCCAACCAATCAGAGCGACTGTATGCAAATTAGCCCAGCCAATATGGAGGCCGCCACTCACGGACCTGAGTAAACGGCAGCTTCTATTGCAGCAGGAGTGAAAGTGAAACTGCCACCCACTCCGCTTATCCTGGCTCAAGCAAAACACATGTTTGCAACAAAATATCATTCATAGAATCCTCGGGAGCTGAAGGAAACAGCAGGCCTGGCCTGACCACTAAGAGTAATATTGTCTCATTATAGAAGCGCGAGGTGAAGCAGAGAGGAGGCTTCGTTAGTAGGCCTCAGCTTAAAGGAACAGTGTATCAATTATAGAAGATAAACAAACCCCAGAAACCTGCATCCAGCAGCCTTGCTGGGACATTGGGTCAATGAGGGCTGTGGGCAGCCTTAAATCCTGAAAGCACCAATCAGCCTGTCACCCATGCTGGCCACAACCCAATGGGGTGAGGAATGTTACTGGGGGCTTGGCCAGCCTGCAGACAGCCATCAGCCCCTCAACCAGCCTGGTCAGGCACGCCAGCAGGTGGACATCCTCAGAGGGGTCCCAGACTGTGAGAGGGCACTGGCTGGGCTGAGGGACCTCCCAAGTGCATAGAGCGGCTGCAGGGCGGAACAGTGCAGGACCCAGGACCGGTGAGTGAGAAAGAGGCGGCAGGGTTGGCGGCCTGCTTGGCAGCTCCCCAAGCCCTTTGCGGGGCACCAGGGTGCAGGAAAGAGGCGGTGGGGGCCGGGAGCCTGCTTGGCGGCTGCCCGGGCCCTTTGCAGGGCACTAGGGAGCAGGAAAGAGGCAGCGGGGGGTCAGCGGCCTGCTTGGTGGGCTTCCCCGGCCCCTTGCTGGGCACTGGGGAGTGGGAAAGCAAGGCAGCAGGGTATTGGTGAGTGGGAAAGAGGCAGCAGGGGCGTCTAGGCCTGCTTGGCAGCTGCCCAGGCCCTTTGGGGGGCACTGGGTAGCAGGAAAGCAAACTTTTGGGGGCTGGGGGCCTGCTTGGCAGCTCCCCAGGTCCCTTCCGGGGATCAAGGAGCAGGAAAAGGCTGGCCTGACCATGAGGTGGGGTTTTCCCTGCTTTCTGGTGGCTGGAGGAAGATGGGCAGTAGGCAAGCTTGGGAGGCAGGCAGCACCCAGCCCTGGCCACAGCTCAAAAAAGAGAACAACATGCAGGGGAGGGCAAGAGTCTGAGAGATCAACATAGAGGGGTGCCTGCTCCAAGCCTCGACGGTGTGCCTCGGGGCAGGCCCCCAGCAGGTAGACACACACAGGAGGACTGCTCCGAGCCTCAGATGCGGCTGGGGGCAGGTCCCCAGTGGCAACACACACATACACACACACACACACACACACACACAAAAGGCGCCTGGCAGACTGGGGCCATCATAGGACATCCACTGAGGGGTTCCAGACTGTGAGAGGGGGTAGGCTGGGCTGAGGGACCCCCACACTCCCCCTGTGCATGAATTTCGTGCCCTGGGCCCCTAGTAAGAAAATAAAAGAAAAGCTGAAAAACCCCCACATTTGTAAATTAGGCAATATATTCCTACTTAACCCAGAGGTCAAAACAGAAATCTCAAGGAAATTAAAGAGTTCTAGTATTTAGAGCTGAGTGAAAATAAAAACATAAATCAAGTTTTAGAGGATGAAGTTTGAGCTAAGCTTGGAAGGAAGTTTAATCAGCCCCTACCGAGTGCATGTGTAAAGGGGCAACGCCTACTCTAAGTGTCAATGTCAAAGAGCGAGGAGAAAAAGAGCAAATTAAAAAAATCTTAAAGAAGAGAACACAAGTCAATGAAATAGAAAAAAGAAAGAGCACATGGAAGGAAATCAAGAGGATAAAGTAAATTTTTTATAATAGACATTGATAATAAAATTGATCAAATGATTGATTTAAAAAATCAAACTTTTAAAAAATCAAAATAAGCCCACACATTATCAAAATAAAGGAGAAAAAGCGTATGATTGCCTCGGCAGTTGGAGAAATGCATGTAGTAACAATACCTCTATGTAAGTTATAAAACTCTGCCACCTGGGAAAGGCCAGGGAACTTCACACAAGACACGTGCACAAAGAATCTGACAGCAAAGACCTGCCTCCTGCTGGGATACGAAGAGCATCGCACCACAAGGCTGGCCACAGAGAGGTATGCGCAAAGGTGCTCTCCACCCTGATCACCAGAGAAACCACAGTGAGGCTCCACTACGCACCCCTGGGATGACTGCAATCGCCCAGGATGGCAGCGCCCAGTGTCGGCTGGAGGTAGTGTCTGGAGATCTCGCACACGTTTGGTGATGACACAGCATCACACAACTTCTTTAGAGCACGTGCAGCAGCCTCCACGGAAGTTGAATAGATCCCTACCCCGAGGTATGAAAAGGCTGCAAGAGGGTTCATGACCTCCAGCAGAGGCAGCCCAAACACTCAGGAGTGACAGGCAATCATACACTGTGGGATGCTCAGGAAATGGAATGGGACGCAATAATGGGAACAAGCAATGTGAGTGGTCTCCCAGGAATGTTGAGCCAAAGCCAGCCGACACAGAAGAGGACCTGCTATGAGGTCTCATCACACATCTCAGCACAGGCAGAGCTAGTCCACAGTGTCAGAGGGAACACCGCACCCCGGCCGGGCTGCTTAGTGGTTGGAACATCGTCTCATGCGCCAAAAGGTTGTGGGTTCAATTTCCCATCAGGACACATACCTAGCTTGTGGGTTCACTCCCTAGGTTGGGGCAAGTAAGAGAGGCAACCCATTGATGTTCCTCTCTCACATCTCTCTCTCCCCACCTTCTTCTCTCAGAAATTAAATGTATATAAACCATCAGTGTCACTGGGACAGGGTGTATGGCTTGGGTTTCTGAGGTGCTAACCTCTACGTCCTGACCTGAGCACATTCACTTTGTAAAATTCACTGAGGTCTGTACTTATAGATATTGGGAATGTGCATGTATTTACACATCCCAATATCTATACTTATGTGTATGTACATGTATGTTAGTGGATGGAGAAGCATGTACCCAGGTGCATACGTGTATATATGTATGTTCAGACCCAAATAAAAGGGATCCCACAAAGCAAACGACAGGTAGACTCCTCGTTTGGGAGGCTTTAACCTTTACACAGCGAAGTCAATATCCCACCAGCTTGTGGATGGAACTCAGCCCTGGCCCGTGACCGACATGGTTAAGCAGTCTTATTACTCGTTTCTGGTGATCTTGTTGGTAGTCAGACTATTTAAAGGCACAGTCTCGGCAGCCATGGCCAAGCTGGACAGAGAGACAAGCCCTGTTGCCATCCCAGCTGCAGCGTAAAAAGAAATCATAGCCCGAGACTTTAACTCTGTGCTAATCTCAGGTTGACCAGAGAACGCTCGTGGCTGAAGGCTGTAGGTGCCTCTGACCACTCAGTGGGCAGGCACCTATTTCTGCCCCAGAACAGGCTGGCTGTGTGCCAGAGCCACAGTAACCTGCCAGGCCAGACACGCCTGAGCTTCAAGTGTGGCTCAGGCCCACCTGTTGTAAAAGGTGCATTAGAACAACTGGCAGGAACTAGTAACCACAAGAGTCAGTGTTGGTCAGTGTCTCTGGGAATAAAATGTTCTCTGATAGAAATGAGGGACACAGACCTCCCGCAGGGGAGGGAAGACCTGTGGGCACTGGGATGGAGACCCGCAAAGAAGACTGTTATTGCCCTATCGCCCAGGATCTATCCAGACACTCTTTTTTTGAATTTGTGTAGCAGACATCTCATCTCAGAAGCAAATGTCTCATGAAAATTCTTGTTTTGTTTGTTTTAATCTTCATGGTTTTTTAGACAGAGAGAAAAGGGGGGGAAGAGAGAGAGAGAGAGAGAGAGAGAGAGAGAGAGAGAGAGAGAGAGAGAGAGAGAAACATTGATGGGAAAGAGAAACATCAATCCTTCTGCATGTGTCCTGACTAGGACAGAAGCTGCAACCTTTTTACTGTATGGGATGATGCTCCAAACAACTGAGCACCTGGCAGGGCTCTCTGAAAAGTCTTGTTTGGCTTACTACACTCTCTTCATGCTATAACCTAAAACTGTGACCATACATCGGAGACTCACCTTTTCCTAACAATGAATTGTTTCCTAGACAGCAAAAAAAAATCATAAGTAAGTATATACTGTGCTTAATAAGTACCTACCTTATCCTATATAATAAAAGCCTAATATGCAAATTGTTTGACTAGAAATTCGACTACTTGTTATGATATGCGCTGAACACCAGGGGGTGGTGTGGAACATAGGGGGGTGCCGGTGACATGGTGCTGGCAGTGGGCAGCAGTGGAGGCACTGCCAACCCCAATGGGCCCTGACGAGAGTGGGACTGCGGTGGGATGGCGGAGCAGGTGAGCAGGCAAGCCCCACAGATGGCAACCAGCATGCCCCATTTCTCTCCCTGGCCAGCAGGCCCCACTGGCCTGCTGCCCGTCCACCATGGTGGTGGCATGGTGGTGGCATGGTGGTGAGGGAAGGAGAAAGGGGAGAGGCAGGGAACCTCGTAGTGGCTGGGCACTGATGATGGTGGTGTCCCATCTGGCATCTGTCCTTCCAAACTCAGCTTGCCAATCGTTGCCTCCTCTCCCTGATCACCAGTCAGGCATAGGGAACCCACCTATGCATGAATTTCGTGCACTGGGCCTCTAATATTTATATAAACTACATTTCTCATATTTCAAACACTGTCTACTTCCCCCTACACTTTTGTTTTCACATTTATGATACATTTACATCCTTGACCACATCCTCAGCCCCTGTCCCTCTGTGACATCATGTGAGGTTGGAGGGTCATTTACCCAGCATCTGGAGAAACAGCTACAGCAGGTCCCACAGTCGTAGGTTCCTGTGTTTTTGAAATTGGGGGAAGGGCACACTTTGACTCCTAAGATTCTCATGTGCATTCTTTCCGCGGAAACCTGATTTTTGATAAAAGATCCATGGCTGTGCTGTCTGTCTTCTCTGGGTGCTGATTGAAGGCTCATGACCTGGAACATGGTGAACACCTGGGCCCGGCCAGGCCCGAGGTACTTGTCCCAGGACATTTTAATGGGAGAGTTCTTCTAAGATCATTGCTCAGCAACTTTTCAGAAGCGCCTCCCTAGCCCTGAGCATGGTGGCAGCCACGGAAGTTGCTTTCCGTATTCTGCAGACAAGAGCAGACCTTGGCGTCTGAGATGAGGCCCTTCTCTTTGCAACCCTCACAGGTTAGTTTCTTGCAAAGAGCTTGAGCACGACTCTGAGTGAAACTCACCTGCAAGGTCACCTGTGCTGTTTGTAGTGTGTCCTCCACCACCTGAACTCGCTAAACACTGACTGGAACCCTCTGCATACAACTGTGCTAATCGCTCCGATCGCCAGCGAAGTGCTTGCGGAAAAAGGTCAGAGGGACCTTGAGTGTGGGCACCTTCAAGACAGCAAGGCCTCCAGGATGGTGAGGGGAAAAGGTTCCGCCTGCACCTGCGGGAATCAGTTCTTTTATCTTGACGCTTGATGAACACCTCCCTTCTCTGCATACCAGCCTCGGGGCCTAGACCGGGCTGGGCTGACAGGGTTAGAGTTCAGCCAGTGCAGAGCCATCTATCTATTGGAAAGTTTATCTCTGTCTTAAATTCTCCTGGGGGGTGTCCTCAGGCCCACAGGACGAGGACAGATGGGCGCTCAGCACTATTTGGAAAGGATCGGGGTAACTTGGACCCACACGTGCCCCACGCTCACACAGGCCTCCCAGGGGAGCAGGAGGAACTGGAATTGCTCACTTCCTGTTGGAGACGTCACGCTGGTCTCCTTAAATCTGTCCAGCTGCATCCCTTGTCAGGCCGCTCGCCGGGAGCCTTTGGGCATGATGGGCTCAGCTCCGCATACCAGGGAGGTTCATATTTTAAGTGTGAAACCCCGGCCAGGAGTCCAGCAGCTCCAGCCTCACTAGCGCCCCCTGCAGCTGAGCCCAGCGCCCTGCACATCGCACAGGCTCAGCCTCCAGCAGCTCGGGCTGAGCTGGAAGGACGGAAGCTAAACTCAGACGCAGAACCCAGGGCTCAGGCTCCTCTCCTCGCCCGGCACAACCACGCAGGGGTCCTGGTGCCCAGGGCTCCCAGCCCCCGTCCTGCATGTCCCCTTTCACTGCTGTGCACTGACCTCCTGGCCGACTGCTTCCCGCAGGGCTGACAGAGCAACCGGCCAGCGCGGTCTGCAGGCCTGTGTGCACAGAGATGTCCTTTGGAACATAGCGTCCTGTGCCAGGGCAGGCGGCATCCGAGACAGCGCTGCCGTGGTAGGCTCCTGCGGGCAGGAGCAGGACGCTGTCCGGAGGCCTGCAGCATGCTCTGGGGGCAGAGGGTAGACGGGGACTGGACTTGGGGTGGTGAGCACACAGCACAACACACAGATGATGCATTATAGAATTGTCCCCCAAATATAATTTTGTTAGCCAATGTCACCCCCCAAAAGTGAATTCCACGTTGCCCCCAACACTGGCTCGTTGGCGTCCACCTGCCTGGAGCTGAGGCCTGTGTGAGCTGTGATGCCCACAGGCCTGGGAACTGCTGATACGTCAACGCGATGACCGTTGTGATCCCACTGTCACTTCTCTCTAAATACTAGAGGTCCCGCCCCAAGGACCACGACTCATGGCCTTTGTGACATGCCCTTTCACTATGTAGAGCGCTGTCTGCTGATGAATTTCCATCAGCACGAGTGGCAGGGCCACACACGCACACGCCAGGAGCTCTGTCCTCTGACGGCCAAGGAGGGCGCTGGGCACCGCACCCACAGGAACCTCGACCCCGTGAATAAGGAACAGTTCGGACTCCCGGCCCTCACGGAGCCTCGTCCAGATGCAGCAACAAGGACGAAGGGCGACGTTGAGCGATACAGCCGCCAGAAACAGACGGATCTGGGCCTAGTGAGGGAGCTGGTGGGGAGGGAGGGAAGCTGCCAACTTCCTCCTGGGCAGCAGCCGCGTTCGGAGGAACAGAACTTCATTCTTACCGGGAAGGTGAGGCAGGTCTCCTGAGAGGTGAGTGGGGATGCAGTGCCCCTGAGGCACTCCCCCCAAGGCAGCAGCTCCAGAGAGAGGCTGGGCGCTTAGCAGCAGGTCACAGCCAAAGGAGACGCCCAGACCATCAGGGGAGCGAACAGCTGGCTCGGATGCACTAAGCAGCCCTGTTTCAGCGCAGATGCAGAGCAGAGGCAGCCTTCTGGGGAGCAGAGGCCCCGCCCCGGGGCTCCCACTCAAGGGAGGCACCGCTCTGAGAGGGCACCTGGGCAGGTGGCAGCAGTGAGACAGGGACCGTTCAGGAGAATGAGGTCAGGCAGTGCCAAGAGGCACCAACACCCACGGCACAAATAACAGGTACAGGACACAGCGAAGGTCAGACCAAGCCTGAGTCCTCGCTCAGAGCTCCTGCCGTGTGAGCTGGCATCTCCCTTCGAGGGTTACAGCAAAGCTTGCATAAGACGATGCAGAGAAAAGGCTCGATGTGGTCCTCACAGAGCAAGCGGTAGACGAATGTCAGCCCATTGCAGTGGCTCCCCCTTCACAGAAGCAGGGGGGGTGGGGGTGATTGCATTAATCTTGGAGACTGACTCAGTGAGACTATGAGGATAATAGGCACCAGCACCAGGAACCGTTTGGGGAGAGACCCACGGTTACGAAGAGTTGATGTCAGGAGAGTTCAGGCTGCAGTGAAGTTCACACACACAAATGCACCAGCACACACATGCATGTGCATGTATGCACACATGCATGTGTGTGCATGCATACACATATACACACACGCGCACACATGCTTGCACACAGCGGAGTTTCCTGAGCCCTTGGCTGGGTGGGGTGAGGAAGGGATGTTTTCAGACCTGATACCATCCTCCCTGCTGAGTGCGCAGGAGCAGAATGAACCAGGACAATGCTCTGAGACACTCAGACCAGCGCTGAGTGTGGGGAGTGCAGGCATCTTTACAGATGGAGGTGGGGAGTCTCAGATCTGAGCCCATCACCCGTCTTCCCAATCCTCCCGTTTCTACCTCAGACCCAGGCGCAGAGACCAGTTCCTTCTTGTCAAAGCACCCGAATGCCATCTCCCTTGCATCAGGTTTCAAGAATTCCTTTTGCCTGATGCAGCATCACCCTGGGGCCGTCTTTACAAAAACAGCAGTTTCCAACAAGAAAAAGATACACACAATGTTGTTAACTTTTACTTTCTATTTAGATGGACCCACATAAAACCTCCTTCCGTCGTCCCACTGACCACTTGCTCCTGCGGTGTGCCCGCGCCT